>JAKUDI010000234.1:0-75000 GCA_022702515.1 Ilyophis sp. 1 JC-2022 | reverse complement strand
ACCGTACCTGACTACCTACTCCACCCAGCTTCTGGTCCAGACTATGGTCACCTCACGCCTGGACTACTGCAACTCCCTGCTCGCAAGCTTACCAGCCTGCGCCATACTCCCTCTTCAACTGATCCAGAACGCAGCTGCCCGGCTTGTGTTCAACCTCCCGAAATTTTCACATGTCACCCCCCTGTTGAGGTCACTCCACTGGCTGCCAGTTGCAGCTAGGATCAGGTTCAAAGTTCTGACCCTGGCCCACACTGCAGCTAATAGGACAGGCCCCGTCTACCTGCAGGACCTGATCCAGACCTATGTTCCTGCTCGACCACTTCGCTCTTCTACAGCAGGGCGCCTCGCACTTCCCCCCCTCCGTGTCAATGGCGCCCGCTCCTCCCGACTGCGGAGCTTTTCCACCCTAGCTCCCCAGTGGTGGAACGAACTTCCCATTCCCCTACGCTCAATACCAACCCTGCCTGCTTTCCGTCGTGGCCTGAAAACACACCTTTTCAGGCTCCACCTGGACTAATACTTATCTAGGACCTCATGGTATGTCTTCTTGTTGACCTGTGTACTCAAGTTTATACTATTTAGAATAGCATTGTAGTAGATGATTTACCCAGTTCACTGTGAACTGCACTGTGTTCGTTACTAGGGATAGCTGATACTGTATGGGAAGAATGTGCTTTCTTATCTGTTCTGTAGTTACTTCGATGACCTTTCTATATGCACTTACTGTACGTCGCTTTGGATAAAAGCGTCTGCTAAATGACTGTAATGTAATGTAATGTTACAAGAGTCTGACTAATGACTGGGAAGACCACTTGGCTGTAAAGGTGAGGCTTCCTCTGCTGTCATTCGCCAGTTGATGTTATCCACATGATTGGATCATCTTCAGTTACCAGGCTAGCTCTTCTACTAAACTCTTCATTCAATCACACAAACACACACACACACACACAAATATATGTATGTATATATATTTGAATGATATATACATACATATATTAAGTCAATTAGCTTTATCTCACACTGAAAAAATGAGAAAAAATCCAACCTTTAATTGAAGTGAATTTATTCTGAGAGAAAAAAATCCCTCATCAAGAAATAATTATTTTGAACAAAACCATGTGTGCCACAATTATTGGCACCCCTGCATTTATATATAGAATAAAGTATAATCATTTTTAATATTTGGTCGCATATCCTTTGCATGCCATGACTTCCTGATGTCTGTGACCCAACAACAACAAAAAACTCTTGATATCTTATTTTCTGGTATTCTTACAAGCGATACTATAACCTCTCTGCATTTGAATGGATCTCTATGGGAATTGGGGGGTGGGACTAGATTTAGCTGTAAATTACACTGGAACAGTGTACTTTGTTCCTCCATTTTCATTTTGTACACACAGTTGTCTTTTGAAGTATCAACATGTCAATCATTTGTGTTTCTGCAGCTAGGCATACATGAGGACTTTCACCAGATTAAATGGCTACCCATTTGGCTTTCTTAGCATTTATCAGTAATGGGACGCTTTTGGTTGCATGGCTCTGTATATGGGAAATGTTTGTTTTTTGATGTTACCCGGTAGCGGTCTCAAACCGTCTGGTTTCATCCCCCTGCTGTATCGTTACCAGCACCTATGGCTGGACGGCAAACATGGAGAGGATCATGAAGTCTCAGGCTCTGCGAGACAACTCCACCATGGGTTACATGACAGCTAAAAAACACCTTGGGATTAATCCTGACCACCCCATTGTTGAGACTAACAGGCAGAAGGCAGAGGCTGAGGAAAGTAACAAAGCTGTGAAGTACATAGTTATCCTGCTCTTCGAGACTGCCTTGTTGTCCTCAGGCTTCACGCTAGAGGACCCCCAAACACATGCAAATCGCATCTACCGGATGATCAAACGTGGCCTGGGTAAGTTTGTAAATCCAAGGCTGAGTAAACAGGACAGAATGATGAATATTACTAAACTTGTGTAAGCCATCTGAATAAAAGCCTTGGCTGAATGCCTGAAATGTAAATACATTTGCTTCCATCCTTCTCAAATGAGTTGCTTTGGTCATTTATACAGAAACTCACTGAGAAGATTTTCATTTGATGTAAGGTTAACATAACTTACTATTAATAAGAAAAGGAATTGAACAAATCCAATGTACTAACAACATTCTTATCTCAATAATGATGTATATTCCAATTATTACAGAACATTTAAGTTAATTGGAAAAACAAGTATCATATATTTCTTGAGCACAGACCTCACGTCTCTTCTTCAAAGTTGTCAATCTCATCATGTGAGAGGCGTGGTCCTAGAAGCAGTTAAACCATATAGCAGAGTTAAGGCCAGGTAGGCTACTACAGGTGAATTTGGGATTTTGGGTTTCATATGTCAGTTTTGAGATTCTGATTTTTTTTCTATTGCTATCCGAGTTTCATAAATGGCACACAATAATTAGACGTAATAACTATAAATAGTAATTTTATGTGATTATTTACCACCTTCACCATCTACACAAAGCAAAAAATGAACAGCCTTTTTCTCAAAATGACATATTCCCCATACACCAGACAGTTTATCTAAACTATAGGGCGGCAGTGTAGTACAGTGGTTAAGGAACTGGGTTTGTAACCGAAAGGTCGCAGGTTCGAGTCCCACGTAGGACACTGCCGTTGTACCCCTGAGCAAGGTACTTCACCTGAATTGCTTCAGTATATATCCAGCTGTAAATGGATACTATGTATAAATGCAAAAAAATGCTGTGTAAGTCGCTCTGGATAAGAGCGTCTGCTAAATGCCTATAATGTAATGTAATGTAATAAAAGTAGGTACCACCAAAATAATTCACATACAGCAACGAAAAAGCTGGTAATGTGTATATGTAAAAACAGGCAAAAATGCATTTTTAGGGCTATATATTGGTTTTTATATTTATGTAAAAAAACTATACTTAGACAAATAAATCAGGAGAAACAACCCTTCATGTGATCCATCCATATGTACTGCATATCTGGCAGCAGAGTGATGGCTTGAGGCTCGTTTGATACCGCAGACCCTAGATGATTTACAGCCATTTAGCCCACCCCCCCAATTCCCATAGAGATCCATTCAAATGCAGAGAGGTTATCGCTTCTAAGAGTACCTGAAAATAAGATATCAAGAGTCTTTTGATATCCTTTTATACCCCGTCATGATAGCATCGAAAGATAGATAGCAGATTAAATATTCAAGCTTGCGAAACACAATTTTAGACGCAGCAAATTCTACCAATTTATTATTAAGGAGGATTTTTTCACTGGCATGGGAGAAAATGAAACCGGCTTCAAATGGAGGCCTGTGTAAAAGCCGGAATGGACCAGCGGAAGGAAGCTCGGAATGGCCAATAGAGCTCTGTGCCAAAAAGGACCTCAGTTTAAATGCCTGCAGCACTTGCTGTGGAATGCACATCAATATAATTTTAACAGTTTCTGGATGGGCATCATATGTACTTTCATTTGAGCATAGAATTTTTATGAAATATAAAATTGAAATACATGAAAAAGTGATCAAAACTAATAGCATTATCAAACATATTTCAGAGCCCCTCATCACCCTTTCAGGATTTCACCTTTTGAGTCTTTTGTTTAAAATGAGTATATTCAATCCTTGATGACTCAACTATAAGTGGATCAAAATTATATTTTCATGGAAAAGGCCTGTTGGAGAGGATACAGATATATTTCAATACCAAGCCCCAAAAATCTCATTCCGCATTCACACATCAAGCATGATGTATACCAAACGAAAGCTCTGGATCTGGCCTTCAAGTAAGTGCATATGATCATAGTCAAGTCTGACCATTACATCTACCATAAGTCAGTTATCATTCAGAACCCCTTATAACGCTAAAGAAATAAGACATCAAGATGAGATTTTCACCATTAGAAAGGACTGAGCTCTCAGTTTAAGATGAGTACCTCCAGTCCTTGATGTCTCAATGATAAGTCAATCAAAATCATGTTTTAATTACATCAGTCTGTTGGAATACAATGGTGTCCATTTCCTCTCCAAGCTCCCACAATCACATTGAAAAGCTATTGATCTGCCCTTCATATATATGTATATGATGTTATGGGTTAGTACAGAAAATATCTATTATTTAATGACTGAAACTTATATGTCTACTTGGTGATGTGTGTGTCCTAATTCCACTCCGAACCCCAAAATACTGTGTTCCTATTTACTCCCCACAAAGTGTTACACATCAAATTAAACAGCACACTTTTTAAAAAAAAGAGTCAAATCAAATTCTGAGGTCTAACTGGTTCTAATAGTGAATCCAGTTTCAATCTACATATTTAGATAAATGAATGGTCCAGTATGACTCGTCATGAAATAATATATTTTATTTGTGAAAACCATAACGTCATATGCATGTACTCGAAGGGCAGATCCCAAGCTGTCATTTGGTATACATCATGCCTTGATGTCTGATTGGGGAATATGATTTATGGGGCTTGGAGAGGAAATGGACATAATTTCATTCCAACAGACTGATGTCATTAAAACATGATTTTGATTGACTTATCATTGAGTCATCAAGAACTGGAGATACACATATTAAACTGAGAGCTCTGCACTTTCTAAAGGTGAAAACCTAATTTTGATCTCTTATTCTGTTAGGGTTATAAGAGGCTCTGAATGGTAATTGACTTATGGTATATGTAATGGGCAGACTTGATTGCAGTCCAAATAATGCACAATTTCCACATGAACTCATAACATCATGTACAGTTCCTCAAAGGGCAGATCCAGAGCTTTCATTTGGTATGCATCATGCCTTGATGTTTGAATGCAGAATGTGATTTTTAGGGCTTGATATTCAAATATATTCATATCCTCTCCAACAGGCTTTTCCCATTAAAATATAATTTTGATCCACTTATAATTGAGTCATGAAGAATTGAATGTACTCATTTTAAAGAAGAAAATCTGCACTTTCAAAGGGTGAAAACCTTATCTTGATGTCTTATTCTGAAAGGGGCTCTGCTAATGCTATTAGTTTTGATCAATTTCTCATATATCTCATATATCTATATTTCATGGAAATTCCATGCTCGAATGAAAGTACATATGATGCCCAGTCAGAAACTGTTATGATTGTATTGATGCGCATTCCACAGCGAGTGCAGCAAGCATTTGAACAGAGGTATTTTTTGGCACAGATCACAGCCATTCCGAACTTATTTCCGCTGCTCCAGTCCGGCTTTTACCCGGGCCCTTCAAATGGGGGATTTTACTTAAGGATAGGGGAGTTTTTGGTAGGTCTGGCAACAGTAGCACAGAGGCTTCGAGAGGCTTCTGGAGTACGACTGGCTTCTCGAACTATCTGTATCACAGCAAACCAGGACGGAAGGAACAGTTGAGTAACCCCCAGTCCAGGATTGCAGGTGTATATGAGCTGATCACTGGTGTTTCTCGTTAGCAAGGTAACTGAAGTGATCAACCAAGTAGGAATTATTATACAAACGGATAAGAAAGGTAAGACAAGGATAATACACTCATGTCATTAAAGCCTAACGTTACTTTAGCGTAAAAATCTTTAGCGAAATGAATTGTATTTGTAGCTAGCTAGTTTAGCCACATACTGTTCGTTTGCAGTTACATTAGGGCTAGTCAAGCTGACGTTTGCTATTGTCAAGATTTTACACCAATTGATTGATTGAGTGTTAGCGAGCTAACCTCGTGTCATTCACTTTAACACATCGTAGGTTACGAAGATAACGTTAGCAGCGCCTGTCAGGACTTCTAGAAGACTCCACGCCTGCTGCCTCGAGGTAGACTAATGTGGTATTTAAGCCAGAGAGTGCTTGTTACGTTTAACTGTTTAACTCGATTAAGTTCTTGTGTAACCTCTCCCATTTAAAGAAAGTTAGCTGAATATAAAACAGTTAAATATAAATTAGCTAAATGTAAGATCAATGTGTTAATCATAATGAAATTAAACAAATGACATTTAATGCTGCGTTTAAATATTCAGACAATGGTACACATTTTGGAACTGAATAGTAATTGTATTCTTCTTCAGGGTTTGTTAAGTTATTTTTCAAAGATAACCAGTGGTGTGTATATGCAGTGTTCACATGGGTTTTCAGGGCTTGGATAGTTTTCTCAGTTCAATGGTAAAACCTGCACAGCCAGTTGGACCACTCAGCAGCTACATTATATTATGTGCGCCTTTGCCTTCAAGTAGCACAGTATGGCAGCTGCCACTGACATTTTCCTGTAGTATAGTAGATAAAACTGTTCAAGGTTTGTGATTTTACAGGGTGTGACAGGATTATATACAGTGACTGCTAGTGGGTCAGTGTGTTGTGTGTCCTCAGATGCCTGAAGCACATGATCAGCCCATGGAGGAGGAAGTGGAGACATTTGCCTTCCAGGCGGAGATCGCCCAGTTGATGTCCCTGATCATCAACACCTTCTACTCCAACAAAGAGATCTTCCTCAGGGAGATCATCTCCAACTCCTCAGATGTGAGTACACTGTGGGAAAACTGTCAGTGTGCAGCTGTCATTAAATTATGTAATGCATCAAACGTATTCATTTAAGTAATAATGTGGTTAAAGATATATTGAAAGTGGGACAAAAATTAGGAATCGTAGGAGAACCTTAAGGGAAAAAAAGAAAAAGGAGTGCTTATAATTTAATAATGCACTTTTCATAATATATATGAAAATATATCCAAATGTATTACTCAGATTAAAGAGTTTATGAACTGTTTTTGTACTGTTATTTATTAAAGTGCTACGGGTAGAAACTTATGGAATGTGGACACATAGGTGATTAGTTCCATTTTGAAGCTCCTGCAAATAGAAGTTTATTTTTCGCCATCATATTCTTACATTTCACCATGGTATCATATGTAAATATTTCTAATTTCAGTAGAATATGTCTATAGAAACTACTTATTTTTATGTACAAATTTTAACTTTGGGGGAACTCTGTCTTAACCCTATGAACGTGATATTTGTGGCTGCAAAACTTTGCACACACATTTTTATAATTCTCTAAGTGGAAGAAGATGAAAATAGTAGGCTGCCACTACATATATGAGCTTGACTGCTATCCTAATGGCAATAATCCATTCACAACAGTAGTAGCTCTAAGATCTACATGCACAAAGGATGAGTCACAATGGGGCAGAATCCCTGTGTCAGTTTTTTTGAAATGTCACAATCATAAGGTTTTTAAATATTGTACATCAATGATGATGAATCACCTACATACAGCAAAGGTTATGTATTTCCCAGCACTAAGAAAATATGAGCAGTATGATCTGATAAAGTATGCAACATACTGTCCTGTTAGATTAAGCTATATAGAGAACTTTATTGTAATTATGATTTTCGTATTGAAATGCAAATAAGAAACTTTTTTCTTCTGAAAGGCTCTTGACAGAATTAGATATGAGAGCCTCACAGACCCTTCCAAGCTGGATTCTGGGAAAGACCTCAAAATTGATATCATTCCAAACAAAGAGGAGCGCACTCTAACCATCATCGATACAGGCATCGGGATGTCTAAGGCCGACCTGATCAACAACCTGGGTACCATTGCCAAGTCAGGAACAAAGGCTTTTATGGAAGCCCTCCAGGCTGGGGCTGACATCTCCATGATTGGCCAGTTTGGTGTGGGCTTCTACTCTTCCTACCTGGTATCTGATTATGTGACCGTCATCACTAAGCACAATGATGATGAGCAGTATATCTGGGAATCCTCTGCTGGGGGCTCTTTCACAGTCAAAGTGGACACAGGTAAGATTAAAATCATAAATTGTGATAAGTAAAAAAATAAGTAACTGTTATAACTTGTGTGTGTTCTGGCTTATTTTTTGACAAATCTGTTGGAACTGTATTCTCCAATATTTTGTATACTAGCTAAAATATTTTACTGTGTTAGTGTGATTCATGATATACCCTCATTCAAATATCTGATCATTTATCAGGTGAGTCACTGGGCCGTGGAACAAAAGTGATCCTGCATTTGAAAGACGACCAGGCAGAATTCATTGAGGAGCGAAGGGTGAAAGAAACTGTGAAGAAGCACTCCCAGTTTATTGGATACCCTATTACATTGTTTGTAAGTACTGTCATGATAGCCCTGAAGTTCAGCTGTATTTGAACACCATTACATGAGCACAAAGAAGCAGTATTGGGTACAGCAGAAATGTTATTTGCGACAACATGTGGTAATCTAACGAGCTATGCAACAAAGAATACACTGTATATTGTTGCAAATCCCATCGTTCAGACTGATATTGCCCTGGTACTGTGTCCTAAGCTCTGTTTTCGGCACAGATGGAAAAAGAGCGTGATAAGGAGGTGAGCGACGATGAGGCAGAGGAGGAGAAGGACAATGAGGAAAACAGTGATGAGGACAAGCCTGATATTGAGGATGTGGGCTCCGACGCGGATGAGGATGAGAAACCGAGTTTGGACAAGAAGAAGAAGAAGAAGAAGATCAAGGAGAAGTACATTGACCAGGAGGAGCTGAACAAGACCAAGCCCATCTGGACGAGGAACCCTGATGACATTACCACAGAGCAGTACGGCGAGTTCTACAAGAGCCTGACCAATGACTGGGAGGACCACCTGGCTGTAAAGGTGAGGATTAATATCAGGGTTGTGTCTTCACTAAAAGCCAATCAACAAAGCACCCTGAGTTCACTCTTTGCTGAAGACTCATCTTGTATAGGTACATTTCACACTTCCAGAGTAGTCTTATATGGTGTAGTCTTCTCAGGATAGTCTGTGGTACCCCAATACGTAACCTGTCTCATTTGTGAACAACACTGCAGTAACAGAAACATTTTGTTTTCATGCTGTGAAGTAAAGGGGTTCCTTCGAGCTCTCCCTCACTCTGATTGTTGTCCTTGGCAGCACTTTTCCGTTGAAGGCCAGCTGGAGTTCAGGGCTCTCCTCTTTTTGCCAAAGCGCGCCCCATTCGACCTGTTTGAGAACAAGAAAAAGAAGAACAACATCAAGCTCTATGTTCGCAGGGTGTTCATCATGGACAATTGTGATGAGCTAATTCCAGAATACCTCAGTAAGTAGGCAGAAGGCATATATCTTAGAGTGGCAGAATGTGCTTAAATGGGGGATTGAGGGTTGTGCCCAGAGTAATCTGGTAAAGCACTGCCTTGTGTGTGCATGATTTTCTTTGTAGACTTCATCAAAGGTGTGGTGGACTCTGAGGACCTTCCCCTGAACATCTCAAGAGAGACGTTGCAGCAGAGCAAGATCCTGAAGGTGATCCGTAAGAACCTGGTGAAGAAGGCCTTGGAGCTCTTCACCGAGCTTGCTGAGGATAATGACAACTACAAGAAGTGCTATGAGCAGTTCTCCAAGAACATCAAGGTCAGTCTCCTGCCCTAAAAACAGCAGTTATTTTTATGAAATTGACCAGGGTATCATTTTAGCCTTTTGCTGAGTAGTCACTACCTCATTCATCAATCATTTCTCTTACATCCTTCATTTTGACATAGTGTAAAATATAGTCATTTTGGTTGGATGTACTAATATTCTTACGTTAAATGAGTGACATGATCAACTGATAATAATGCCCCCTGCCCCCCAGCTTGGAATTCATGAGGACTCTCAGAACCGCAAAAAGCTATCAGAGCTGCTGAGATACTATACCTCTTCCTCTGGAGATGAGATGGTGTCCCTCAAGGATTATGTCACTCGCATGAAGGACAATCAGAAGCACATCTACTACATTACTGGTGAGTATTTACTTTGTAGCCTAGACCATAGGTCACTTATCTCATTACAAATGGATGGATCAGTGACAAGCACGTATATGTTATCATACAAGTGTTTGTGAGATCTGTCCATCTGTAGTTCATGTTGAACCTATTCCGAACCTTTGAAATGGCGGTTAGTGCATCATAGATTTGCAGCTTGTCACAGTTGTAACTTTGTGTTCCTGCAGGTGAGACAAAAGACCAGGTGTCCAACTCTGCCTTTGTGGAGCACCTCCGCAAGGCTGGCCTTGAGGTAATCTACATGATTGAGCCCATCGACGAGTACTGCGTCCAGCAGCTCAAAGAGTTTGAAGGAAAGAACCTGGTGTCTGTGACCAAAGAGGGCCTGGAGCTGCCTGAAGATGAGGAGGAGAAGAAAATACAAGAGGAGAAAAAGGCCAAGTTTGAGAACATCTGTAAGATTATGAAAGACATTTTGGAGAAGAAAGTCGAGAAGGTGAGATGCACTACTGCCTCCAGAGCACTGTACTCTAGGTTCTGTCTCTTGTCATGTTTTAGGCATGAACGAGCAGAATGTAGCTGCTGAAGAAAACAAAGATAGCGGTTAGCTGTCTTAAAACTTTGTTTGTCCATTGCTTGAGTCTAATCATTTTGCTTTGTTTATACCAGGTCACAGTCTCAAACCGCTTAGTGTCTTCCCCCTGCTGCATTGTCACCAGCACTTATGGCTGGACAGCCAATATGGAGAGGATAATGAAAGCTCAGGCACTGAGGGATAACTCCACCATGGGCTACATGGCTGCAAAGAAGCACCTTGAGATTAATCCTGAGCACCCCATTGTCGAGTCTCTCAGACAGAAGGCCGAGGTTGACAAAAACGACAAGTCAGTAAAGGACCTAGTCATCCTGCTCTATGAGACTGCCTTATTGTCCTCAGGCTTCACACTGGATGACCCCCAAACACACTCAAATCGCATCTACAGGATGATCAAGCTTGGCCTGGGTGAGTGCCTTCAAAAGTCAAAACCAGATGTCTACACATACTATTGTGCAACCTTTGACTCACTGTCATCACATCTACTTGAATTAGCTAGAGCTTATCTTCCTGTTGAAAGGCGTGGGTCACTGGGTCCTTCACGTTTAAAATAAATAAATAAATAAATAACAACAACTTGTCTTTTAACAGGTATTGATGAGGATGACATTTCCACGGAGACAGAAGCAGAAGCTAGATCCCCAACCATTGAGGATATGCCCCCCTTGGAAGGAGAAGATGATGCATCCAGGATGGAGGAAGTCGACTAAATTTTCTGAATACTGTTTAAGTTTAAATCTGGAGTACCAATGCTGACTGCATGTGACCAATTTTGATGCTTAAAAAATCCATTACCCCAGTAATTGCAGCACCCACTGACATTCTGTATTTTTTTCCATTCCCTTTCCAGCAAATTCTTGTAATGTTTTGTTTTTAAATTTAGTGTTTTTCTTTACATTCCAACATTTTTGTGTATTAAATAATTTGCTTTTTGCATTACTTTAAAATAAAAATGGTTGCGTCTAAAATACAGATCTTTGGACTACCCTTTTTATGAATGTACTGTCATACATATTGTGTGTGTGTGTGTGCACGCGCACGCACATGTATATATATAATATTGTCCAATTCCGTAACACGCAACGTAGATTCAAAAAGGAAACAGGATTCCAGCACTGCCTTCATCTTGACTGGCATTGATACTGATAACTAAAAATAGTCATAAAGGGAAGGAAAGGCATATCTAAGTTTTTGACCTCCCTATTAAACAACACATTAATTTAACTCACTCAAAACTTGAGGCTATGAATACCAACTGTTGGATTGAATGGAGAACACCGATTATAATTGGGTAAATTACAAGCCCTGCACATAGCCTGGGCTTCCTAGTACGTGGTAAATGAGGATTTGCATTATCTCCAATGTGCAGTATTTCAGTTCACCCAATATCCATCCCAAACTACAAATGCTAATAACGGATTTATAATAGCTGTAATATAATAGAGGATCTTGGTGGTGGAATAATTAAGGATTATTGGTTATCACCTGCATAAATGCAATTAATTGTTTTTGTTGCAAAAGGCTGAACTAATGGAATTCATTTTCTGAGGTAATCAACCGTCGAAAATCTTCCCGCAATGTCCATTTCTGTTAAAGGGGGCGACAAAAACAGTTCATACGGCAGAATGTCAACTAGGCGTAAAAAGCGAAGGCAGAAACCGGCGGTTCAAGGTAACAATGTTTTGCATTGAGCAGCAGTTAAATATTTAAGCCAGACATTCTGTTGGTACTACGAGTGTCCTCCTTTCGCGGACAATAATGTTTTGTGAAGTCCTGGTGAACATTTGTCTTATTTTCAGAGCATGACTCATTCGTGGGCCATAGTGTTTTCACCCGGAATTGTTCAAGCTAGTCTTTGCATTGAAGAAGTGTTTATCATAGCCCTAATGTCATTGAATTTATATTTCCCTGATATGCATCGGTCTTAAGTTTTTCCTGTCATTAACAAGCGAATTGCACAGTTAAATAGCTTGCTTAACTTAAAAGGCGTGTAAGCGTTTGATGCTGAATTGCGTGAATGTGAACCAGGGCGTTAAGTCTTCATCATCATAAGCAGGTGCGTGGATTCAAGAAAAGTTTTCATAGCGCTTCATTTACAACCTCGGGTTTTACCTTTGCGCTGTGTGGTTGGATATTGATCTTTTGCAGAGCTTTATCAGCAGTAACAAATTATTTCAATCCCTATTTATGTAGTTTACACGTTGCTGTATGCAAACAAGTGTCGAGTTTCAAATCGAATTGTAAAGTATTTAACAGTTCTAAGAGTTCTGAATGAAAAATTTTGACTAACAATTAAAATCAAATAAATATTGTTGTCACTGAAGACTGAAACATTGTAGTAAAATAAATTGTGTACCTGTAGTTTGCTGCACATATTCACTTTGTATCCACCTGGAGGCATAGTTAGTGAACTTTTCAAAATACCGTGGTAATGACAAAAGATTTTCATGCATTAGGTGGTCATGTTTTGCTAGCTGCCATAAAACACACAGGGCTTTGACAATAAATGCATATCGCTGATGTGGAAAAATTATAGATAGGGGATCTAAAACCATTGCAACTTGAAACTGGCTTTGTCGTCTATGTGAGCAGGGTTTCGTGACGGGAAAGATGGACAGAGAAGCACAGGTTGTGTGGATAGATTGGCTTTCAAGTACATGGTGAGCATATCCAGAAATGCCTGGTCCATTTATACTTGTACCCAGTTTTCATTATGAAAAAGGGAACTGCACTGTATAGATGCTGTGCACTATAGACATTGCATAGAAGGGGGATAAGATAAGAAAATATCCATGTAACTACATACTTTACCACACAAGTGAAGTATTACAGTTTGTGTAATCACGATAGGAAGGCAACAGCAGTGGTAGTATATAGGCCTATGTCTGTGAAGTTAGTTGATGAGATTGAGCTGTGTTTTTTATTTGAACTCACTTTATCCCAGGAGATGTGTAAAGTAGAATCCAGCACGGACTCAGAGTCAGACATCAGTCCGAGATGGTCTGACACGAGCACCAAGGTATTTCACCTGGGAAATTCTACTCAAATTTAGCTTGATTGTACATGTTATTCTGATTTTAATTTAATTGGTTTTAAAGCCAAAACGTCTGTGTGGTAAAGGGAAAGGAAAAGTTGATGCTGGATGACACCATTGTATGAATACATTTGTTGTATTGCTTTGTCTAGGGATGTGTTTCTAGTACACCTGAGAGCCGAACCGCCCGAAAGACACTGACATTTGTACCAAAACCTGGGCGCTATCAACTACCAGTGAGTAGAGCAACGCATATTCCCCAGTATACCCAAGTTGCTTGTAATCCTTTGCAATAGTTATTTAAACGATTCCATACCCCCAACCCCTCTGAGTATGACTCCCTACATTTCCCAGTGTGCATTGTTTTATATGTGTTTGCATGCCTGTTTTTCTTAAGTCTTTGGACCCCTATGATGGGAGTTCAGAGGACTCTGGGTCATCCAAATGTGGCCCAAAAGGACAACGACAGGGGGGCTGCAGAATGCGGAGCAGGGGTCGCAGAGGGACCGTAAACACTGCTACTTTCTCCAGGGACATGGGGAAATGCGGGGCCCAGGCCAGCATGCAGGCAGTGCCGGCTCCAGACATCCAGATGAGATCTTTGAGTGACTCCGAAATTCGGACAGTTGACCTCAGCCTATTGTCCCCCAGGGGCCACAAGGAACACGTGAAAGAGATGACCATAGATTCTGGGATGCACACAGAATCATCCCTCTGCACACCTGGAGTCTTTTCCTATGTGGGCCTGACTCCTGTCCGTCTGCCTGAAAGCCCCTCCCACAGGAGCCAGACTGGATCTCATAGGCTGCATCCTAAATCACCAAACAGCCCAAGCCCTCTGAAGTCCCTTCCCAAACGCAAGTCATGTTTCCCAGGAGCTGAAGCAGGAGAGCGCTGTCTAAGGAAGAGGCAATGTGTTGTGGAAATGGAAGTGGGCCACTTTCCCCAGTAGACTTGTATCTGCAGCAAAAACGGCAATGGCGATTTCTTCATGAAACGCATTAGTGCTCTGCATCTGATCCAATGCATTGTAAGCCAAGCTGTGCAGTGCCTGTTGACTGAAAATGAATGTAAAAAGTGCCTGTTGACTGAAAATGAATGTAAAAACTATCTGTATTCTATGGTGGAGTTTTTGTGGTCACACTGCACCTGATCCTTAATTCATGTGGATGGCTTGTGACTCACTATGCAGCATATGCACCAATCAGCTACCAGTAGAAATCAGTGAGTCTAGAAATGTGTGCAGCTTGCCACCCTAAAGCATAACCAAGTGATACTGCTAGTATCATTGACTTTAGTCCTAAAGCAGAACCGAGTGATACTGCTAGTATCATTGACTTTAGTCCTAAAGCAGAACCAAGTAATACTGCTAGTATCATTGACTTTAGTCCTAAAGCAGAACCAAGTGATACTGCTAGTATCATTGACTTTAGTCAAGTTAGTTTCTTAATGGCTGCGGATTGGCAATGGAGTTATTGAGTGCTAATGGCCGTTTTGTTCTTTGCACAGGATAAGGAATAAGGAGTCTGTGTTTCATTTGTGAAACAATTCACTAAGGGCTTCATACTTTAAGCACCTTTTCTTTATTTACACAGTTTACATTGTATTTTGCACAGCATAAAGTTTGCATTGATAGTGTTTAGCACTGGAGTTTAGCACTTATAATAAATAAATATTGCACTTGAAAATATATTGATTTGGCTGCACGTCTGTCCTTGAGATCCTGGTATTTTTCATCAGCAGAATGTTTATAAATCAGTTTTTTCTTTTGCACTGTTTTATGACTTAAAACATTATAAGCTGGCCAAATAGTAAAATGGTGCTGACCTTTAAGTGTTGTGATGTCAACAATTTGAAAGTTATGGATTCAAAATCATAAACATATGTGAATGACAGCATCTAATTTAAAAAAAATTCTGGGATATAATATCATGTGGTACAAATCCCACGATGTGACATTTTTGCCTTAAAAATGTAACACTACTGAAATCTGTCATCTTAAGT
Organism: Ilyophis sp. 1 JC-2022; assembly: GCA_022702515.1. Classification (NCBI taxonomy): domain Eukaryota; kingdom Metazoa; phylum Chordata; class Actinopteri; order Anguilliformes; family Synaphobranchidae; genus Ilyophis; species Ilyophis sp. 1 JC-2022. Next base: position 59,625 of record JAKUDI010000234.1, on the reverse strand, counting down.
GAATTCAGTCATGATTTTTTGGAAAGTAAAGATGGCCACAAAACGTAGTCTAACAGTATTGCATATTCCTGTCTGAAAGTATAGATTACATTGTTTGCAATATTTATTTTCATTTACACTACCGTTCAAAAGTTTAGAATCACTGAAACATTTTTATGTTTTTAAAAGAAACTGATACTTTTATTTACCAAGGTAGCATTAAATAGATTTTTTAAATAGTCAAGACATAGAAATAGTAGTTTCTAACATTATCAATTTCATTGTACTTATACTTTATATTATATATAGTAATTGTAGCCACTTTTTACACATAGTAAGTCCCCCATATTTTAAGTCACCAAAATGAATGAACATAAATTAAGTTATTATATTTAATGTGGTTGCATATCCTTTGCATGCCATGACTTCCTGATGTCTGTAAGCCAACATCAAAAGACTCGATATCTTATTTTCAGGTACTCGCACAAGCGATAATCTAACCTTTCTGCATTTGAATAGATCTCTATGGGAATTGGGGGGTGGGACTAGATTAAGCTGTAAATTACACGGGAATAGTATGGAACACACGGTTGGCTAAATGGCTGTAGGTTATCAAGGGTCTGAGGTATCAAAAAAGCCTCAAATCATCACTCTGCAGCCATATATGCAGTAGATATGGATGGATCACTTTAAGGGTTGTTTCTCCTGACTAATTTTCCTATTTAACTATGAAAAAGGTGTAAAAAGGGCTACAATTGCTAAAGTAGAAATAGAATGAAATAGTATATACAATTATAAATGTCTGGACTGTATTTTCTGATCAATTTAATGCTACCATGGTGAGTAAAAGTAGAATTTTTTTTCAAAAACATAAAAATGTCTCAGCGATTAATTTGTGCCAATTTCAAGTTTTAAACTGAAAGTGGCATTTTTGAAGTTCCATGGCAATTAAATTACTTTGTCCATTCAAAATGATCACAGAGAGAAAGCTTGATGTGGGACAACCACACACCAACAGCAGTAAATTGAGGTGTCATTACAAGTAGAAATGCGCTGTTTAATGTGCACTGTTTAGCACGAGACGAGCAGTATGTAAAAAATATCCGCCGTACTATTTTCCAACCACGGCCATGTCATTTTTAAAAACTATGCTTCACGTCATATTTACGCAACCAAAAAGTGTACTCCCGAATATACTCGGTGAAAATTTTGGCTACTTAACGTTTTCGTCCCGTCTACTCAACAAGCTGACCTAATAGTATAGAAGGGTGCCGATTTGGACACAATCGACAAACAAAAGTGAAGAAATCCTATGGGCAGCAGAACTGGAATTTGAACCCTGTACTGTCTGGCACTGTAGCAACAGTTCCATTGAGAGCAATTGATGGATGCACTAAAGACTTCTTAACCCTAAAAACAACAGTAAATCTACATTTCATTTGGTGATGTTGCACATATACCAGCAAAAGTGTTCACACCTTTTTCATGCAAGTACACAAATTTGGACAGTTAATGTTTTCAATTTGCCTTAATCATGACTGACTATGGTCAGTTGAGATTTCTATAAGCACTGAATCACCTCAACGGTGTGATTCTACCGGGCATGGGGTAGGGAGGCAGTTTAACATGTTGAACTTCAAACTTGGCAAGAACAAAAACTAAGGAACCAATATGACCCCCTTTTAAGAGATTGCCTTTACATATAGTACAGTATGTATGGCATCACAACCAGCAGCAACAAATCCATGTTCAGAAAAATCACCTTTTTGTGCCAACACTGTCAATTATGCGGATTGGCATTTTCTTTCGAAAAACTGTTGATGCCGGCGGGTCTGTGGGGAAATCAGCTCGAGCTCTACTGCGTCGGTTACGCATACTTACCGTATTTGCTTTTGATACAGTTGACTGACATAACTACACACTGGATGTGGATGGACTTGGGTCATCTGGAATGCTTTTGGGATCTTTTGTCCCAACGATTATACTAGTCTATTATAGTTATTGGTATGACCAAGTTTTCTGTACGTTGCATTTGGTGAAAGCACCAACACGCATATATCTCCATCATATAGACCTGCATGTACTCCGGATAATATCCACAGCACATAAATAGCAAATCAACCCAGTGTCATTGAAAAGCTGCAACCATGAGCATGCTGGTCCATATGCAGCAGCAATGGAACAAAATTAACTAAATCATTAGCAATGTAGTGGAATTGTGATTCAATCTAGAAAGAAAAATGGATGTTCCAAAATTCAAGCCAGAAGTTAACGGCAGCAAAAATAAACATTTGGTGACACTTGTGAATGACAGTAAAAAGTATTTAGACATAACGCGTTGGAAAAACTGCACCATATGACCATACATCATAATAAACCAATGCTTATTTGATGTCAGATATGACCCAGCTTGTATTTTACGTGTGTGCACTGTATTTGTTTTGTGAAACTGATGCAAGACGGTACCATGTACCCGTCTCTGTGGTGCAGGGCTTTCAGGTTCCCATTAGAGGTCTTTTGTCGGACCAGTTTCTTCACGTTACAACTTTGTGTTCAAGTTGCAGTGTAAGCACCACGTAAAATTATGGTTACAATGATTTATTATGCATGACCAAACACCACGTTTCCTTCATAAAAAAACATACAGGTTCCTTCTTTAAAATCCTCCAAACCTTCCCTTCAGTCTCATTTCCACACAGACTAACCACATTTCTTTCCAACCACAAGACTTTCTGAACAACTTTCACAAAATTAGTAATATTCCTTTAATGCATCATTCTATGATCCTATGTTACTTCATCTACTAAATGTTTTCTTTTTATGAATAATATGAATGATAATTCTTGTGCCATCCTTTGTGGGGCTGTCTTACTCAGTGCAGAGCACAGCCACCCCACGTTCGTAGAAGTTGTGAGGATCCTCCTTGGTGGCGATGTCCAAGTCCACGGTGAAGATCAGGTCAGCCCGGGTGAAGTTGAGGTACACAGGGAGAGTGACCTGTTGGAATAGAAGTGGGAATGATGGCAGAATGTTTTTCCAAAGATATGCAGAAGGTTTTTCCAAAGATATGCAGACTTTGTCCTTTCCATTTCCTTTCCAACACAGCTAATCTTAGACAATTTAAAAGAAGACCTGATCTGGGTTTTTTCCCAAATTTGAATTTTACCAAGTGGTCCCATTGCTGCACCATATTTTCAATTCAGGATAAGTCCTCGACCCACGTCTTTCACATTGCCTCACCCCATGGATGATGCTACAACCAATTATACATCGTCCTGGCAGAACCCTTCCACACTGGCACAGTCAGAATTCCATTGTTTTTTTTTAAAATTTGTTTTTCAGATTTTTTTCCCTTTTTTCTCCCAATTTAGAAGCCAATTGAACCCCTATTCTAATTCAATTCCCCCCATGTAGCAACCGCTTGAGAACCACCGCTATACAACCCTGTCAGCCGGTAGTAGGAAGGAGGGCACCACGTCCTCTACAGGGCGCGACTCCTCGAGCTCCTGACCGTGATTCCAACTCGCCCAGGGCCATTTTGTGCGCAGCGATTCTCTCCGAGCCCCTCTCCCCACCCGGAAGCAGCCGCCAATTGCCGCTTCCACAGGGCACCGGCCACGCTCGGATCTGGCAGGACCGGGGCGCGAACCCCGATCCTCGGAGTACAACTGCGCTGACTGAAAGTCTTACCGCGCTCTTACCGTTACACAGCTCTTACATACACACCACCTAGGAGGTCCAATGACTGTACGGGTCTATGACTGGATACTACCAGGTTTGGCCGGAAGGCCGATACGGGTTTTACGGATGCAATAGTGTTATGGCCTCACCGTGTTCCTTTTCTCTGCATTGCTCTGCTTCATCCAGTGGAGCTGAGTGAGTGGCAGCTCAGTGGAGATGGATGTGGACAGCGACAGCTTATTGTTGCTACAGGTGGCACCCTGCAGCTTCAGACCTGTGGTTGGGAACAGGGGCGCCAAAGAGGGTCAGATACTTCAGAAAGGACATTACCGTGCATACAGAACCAGACTTATACTGTTCTCATCAATCAGGCTTGGCAGAGTCTCTGTTCTACAGGGCAAATGTTTGCAACCCATCTATTCAACTCCGTTTCCTGGACAGCCACTGATGTGCCTTGCTCACAGGTGTGACAGTAGTAAGCCCCCGGAATTCCAATATGGCGTCCAGTATGCTTTAGTGGTGGTGCTCACCTATGAGGCCGAAGCTGCACGCATCGAGCGCTGCCCCTTGGATGGTGCTGACGTTAACCTCCAGGCAGAGCTCCTCCAGGGACCAGCTGTTAACCTGGGCGACGTACTGCCTGGTGGCAGTGATGTAGGCCTCAGGCACAAACAGGCTGCCCAGGCACACGTGGATGTTCTGGAAAGGGCCAAAAGTGCTTTGGGTTTAGCGTTTACCTGTGCAGCCAATTCGCACGATACAGGGATGACAAGCGTCTTATAGGTACATTTTAATTGCTTTAAAATGATAAATACGGGCTTTTTCATTTATTTTCAACCAGGTTTCCCAGCTGTTGATTTGTGCTGCACTCACAGTAGCAGAATGAAGTCACAATATACCCCATACTGGCTGTGCAGTGGACACTCTCCATGTCCATCTCCAGATAGATAAGACTTCAAAATACCCAACCTAGTACCAGCTATAAGCCAACCCTAATCCCAACCCCAACCCAGGTGTAAAAACATTATCCAGTATCACTGCTTGGTAGTGGTGTAACGGATCGTAGTTGATCCGTGATCCGTACGGATCGCCCCCCACGGTTCGGCACGCATGTGAACCGCGGATTAATTGCAAAATTTAACCATCATAGTGAATTACAGTTTTACTGCCGCTAGTACTTTTTAAAGTAATAATTCCCTAAATCTCGATGCAGAGTTGCAGTGAAAAGACAGATGCGTGCTGTGTTTTACTCTGAAGCGCATTGGACCTATCGCTAAGCCCCGCCCCTCTTCGCAGGGGGAGACAGTTTGAGAGCCAGCTCACCCACTGTAATGTAATTTTCACGGATTTAACACATTAAATACTCGTTCATTTTTGGAACCAGAGCTACGAAATCTCTTCCAAATCCGTCAACAAGGCCTGCCGTATGCACTGTAAAAATGTGTGCATGACTATTTTTTAAAAAACGGAGTTTTATGATTACAACTTAGCTCTGGTCCATAGCGTTAGAAGGAGCGTCTCCTTAACGCTATGTTACTTTCCAGTCTGTGCTTCGCCTCGTCAAACAATATGTAATGGAGCCCGGGGTATTTAATTTTGTTATTCATATGGATAAGGCAAGGCTAGTGATGTTAACACCACTGTTCTAATTATTAATTATAACGTTATATATATGGCTAACTAGCCTTGTTGGTACAAGCCTGACCGTCTTGATCCAAGGCTATGGCTATAATGTTAACCAAGCCAGACTCACCTAAAGTATAATATTAACGTCAACGTTTACACAGGCTATTTTTTCATTCACTACCATGTTTAAAGGAAGAAGGTATCATGCCTCATATTGCACTTTGATTTAACAATTGAGTATTGAATATTTTATATATTTTAAGATTTTACTTAAACATTGGACATCTTGAATGTTGTTTTCATTTAAGACCATGGGCAAAAGTTCCTTGCTTTAAGTGTTTTACAGAATAAATGGAAAGCAAAGATATACTTGTCTCCCTTTTTTTTTTTTTGCTGATCCGAAAAATGATCCGATCCGTGACTCAAAACCGTGATACGATCCGAACCGTGAGTTTTGTGATCCGTTGCACCCCTACTGCTTGGGTAGGCACAGAATCTATCCAAACCCTGTATGAGGGTGCTAACCTTCAGCTCTTTGGCGCCCCCACTGGCCGCTGCCTGTGAGATCTTCTGCAGCTGCTTGATGCGATCGCTGAAGTCTGCCACCCACTGGATCACTGTCATGGAGGCAGGGACGGTGTAGCGAGACCAGGAGCTAGGCAGGATACCTTAGAGACAAACACACATTATTAGGCATCCCCACCAGCGTTAAGCTTAGAAAAGCAAAGCTTTGATGAGCTGTTTCACTGAATATCTGCTACAATATGCTTCAGGCTCGTCCAAATGAAAGGTGCAGGAGGGTCTGCTACCATTCAAAAGGAGATTCTCGTTTGTGTACAGGGACAGCTTTATACACCGCTTCAATGGTGAACTTTAAGTTTGAGGTCCACACGTAAAAAGGAAAGAGCGGAGTGTGTTACCTTTGACGAGGTCGTTGATGTGTGTGCGCAGCACATTGGTCTGTTTCTTCTTGCCCTCGCACACCTGCACCACGTCAGTCAAGTCCTGGCGCACGTCCCGCAGCATCTGTGCGCCCATCTTCACCTCCCGCTCGAAAAAGCGGAAGAGCGGGTCCTAGCAGGGCCACAAACTCACATCAACAACAGCTACAAAAAAATAACAAAAATAAAAGTGCCAAGCAGTGAACGTTTACCAGGATTATTAATTATGTGCAATGGTCTCTTGGCACTCGGGGTAAATCGTGTATGGATGAGAAGGTCATGCGTGACTGTTGAGAAGCAGGTGCCTCAAACTCTCATCTCTGCAAACTCTTGATGGATGCACCCTCAGATTGCCAATAGGCCTACGATATCCAAGCACCACTATTTAATTCTGCAAATTACTGTGCCCTCTTGTAGAATCTTCCTGTGAGTTGCAAGGAATCCAAACACTTTCCAAACATTGCTTCTTAATATTCAGGAGAGAATCTCCTCCTTGATGGTGGGTTCATAGTTCATAATGTTGCAGCTTTAGTGCTGGTGCTACAGAGGAAATACCTGCTACAGAGAAATAAATGTATTGTGGTGATGATGACGAGAGAAGGGCGTGTTCAGCAGGTAAAACAAAAGCGTGCAAAAAAAAAATCCACCACTGTTTAGTTTGAAAACCAATTGAATAACACAAAGCAGTGATGTGTGAGGACATGGCATCAGGAGAACTCCTGAAATTAACTATCCATGCACCATGTGAAGCATGTGACCTGACCTCCAAGCCACAGTAGTGCCCGGTCCCCCCTCACCTTGATATTCTCCACGGTGCGCTTGAGGTTGTTGACGGTCTGCGGGATGAGCTGCAGCCAGTTGCTGGAGGTGGTGTGCAGCGTCCTCATCCAGGCAGGCTGGGCGTCCGAGGAGGAGCTGGTGCGCTGCTTTTTCTCTGTCTCGTAGGCCAGGTCGTCCTCATCCTCCAACATCTGCATTTTCAGCATCTTACCCATCATGTCAGTGCCTGAGCCGCACAAGCACGGGAGTCAGGGGAGGGTGTGGTGGGGGAGTGGACGAGCCCGAGGAGGGAGGGGAGAAGAAATTAATCGTGGCAAACATAAAATTTGAGCACCACATAACTTCAAACGCACAACACGGACAAGGGTAAATAAATAATGTATTAACCAGGGCCATGTATAAGCAAAACACAAACAAACAAGTAAATAAATACAAACGGTTGCAGTGCCGGGCATAAGGACAGGCAATCCGACAGAAATAGTGACTGACCATGCATTCAGACTTAAAACAGGCATCTTAAAACAAAAGTTCTGGGTGGAACAAGGGTGGGTATGGTAGAAAGCAGCGTTGGACAAAAACACCACACAAAGACGAGGTATGGGGCTGACCGAAAAGCAGTGGGACACGGGAGCTGAACTGCTCTCAGGTGACATGATGGCAGTGAAATACAGCTGCTGGAGGGTGAGGAGACCCCCCTGCTATCAACAGAACACACACGCTGACATGTATGGTCATCAGTGCTGTCATGCTCGCAAGTGTTCGCAAATGTATGGTTGGCAGGACTCAGCAGGGCAGGCCATGTTAAAAGGTAATAACTTGATCGAGCATAAAACGTAGTTAATGTAGACGGTCAATGGGAGTCCGGGCCAGGCCAGTTTAGCTCTTAATTTTTCTCTGACAATGTAACCCTGTATGGTAGGGAATTAACCGAACGTTAACCGAAAGTCTGACTAAATTTTACTGGCACTTATCTAGTGTGGTTTGTGGGAATTATTTGGAATGTGCCAGTGGATAAGTTAAGAAAATTTATGTTTTTCAGAGACCATACACATATTCAGAGGTGCTCTGCCAAAAGCAGAATGACAAGAAAATTGCATTAAAATGTCTCAGGGAGATTAAGCCTGTAAAAATAAGATTGGTTAGAACAGAGGGAGACGCGGAGAACACAGAAACAAGCTAAGGATAACAGATGGAACGGCATGATCCTGAATGACAGGTGGAGAAATCCGTTGGTCGTAATCTCATATGTGGGGCAGCAAGAGGGGTGGGGCTTTACCCTGAGTGGTGAGCAAGACCTTCTCTGCATTACTGGGCAACCCCAGCCAGGACGGGGTCTGGGTATCGGGCAGCATCTCCACCCAGTGCATGAACTCCTCACGTCTGAAATACACACATTAAGCCACAAAAATGAGAAGCCCAATAATGTGGACAAATGGAACATGCAACCATATAAAATCTCTTACATGAATGAAAGACCTCCATTTTGTTGTCTTGTGAAACGGTTCCTGCACTAAACGAATACTTCCCTACATTCAAACATGCTGCTGAGAATCACCTAGAACCCAGAGGAGCGTGTTCCTAGTGGATTCTTTTGCAAGAACACAAATGTAACTCAACACCTACCCGGACTGTGAACTACACCGCTTCATCACCAGAACATGTTCATAACAAAAACTTTCTATAAAGCCATCACTTTAGGAGAAGGGCTCTCACATACATTTGCTAGGGTCATGCCTAACTCCCTTTGTTAGATACTACATGAAGAGGCTCAGGAATCACTACACACTATTGCCATCTATTCCAGTGAACACTAAAGAGAGCTGGTCACTGACCGGATGCCATCGGGCATCTTGATGTCATTGTGCCCGTCCACTTTGAAAGCCAGCTTGAACTCGCTGTCAAAGCTGGCGGGGGTGAAGATGCGCTCCAGGAAGGTGTTGAGCAGCCGCTGGTCGAACTCGTTGTCAATGCGGCCTCCGTAGATGGACTGAGCCATCAGGGTCTTCAGGGCTGCCCAGGGGATCTTGTCTGGGGAGATATTCTGCCGTCCCTGCAGTGCAAACAGACCATGTAAGGATTAAGGAATTACGCTTAAACCGTGGAAACTGTTGCCCATTGGAGAAGATGGCACAAGCCAATGCAACACATTTGCTTGGTCAGTGCTGATTAATCAAATTAAGTAAGAACTATCCTGACCTTGGCAGTGTCGTCCAGCCAGGTGTCCACGGTGTCACAGGCTGAGCGCAGGTCCGACTCTCCGAACTCGTACTTCTTGGACCAGCCCAGCGGAGCGTAACGCAGTCGTTCCTGGATGACTGCGTGGAACCAGGCCAGGAGGAAATACAGACGGGCGCGCTCGTTTGGAGCCTGGGGGGGGGGTAAGGAGGATGATGACGACAACATGAGCATAATGAGCATATTCAAACACAGACACGCCCCTCAGAGCATTCCAACAGCACTTGCACACATTTAGCATACACCCACATGCCGTGGCAGATCAGCCCTCTCACCTTGCACATGCGTGCCACGGGAATGCTGCTGAACGTCCTCAACATGTTGGCCTTCACACCGGGTGGCGGCTCAAAGACAAAGATGCGGCCGGCCCGGAGCAGGTTCACGGGCACCTGGGAAGAAGGGAACGAAGGAGGGACCGGGATGTCAATACTGGCCCAAGTCACAACAAGCAGCTACAGGGCTGAAAACAGAGGAGGGATCGAGTCAACGGTCTTGGGTGTGGAAGGACTCACCTTGGGATTGATCTCCATGGTGAGGAAGAGGCGGAAGCAGGAATGGGGCTGCATGGAATGCAGCTTCTTCTCCAACTGCATCAGCCAACCCGGCGCCAGGTGGACGTTCTCCAGCATTACCCACCTGCCACAGACAGACACCAGGCATGCACCAGAGCGTCACCACAGATACGGACAACCCCCTTGTGCTCGTAGAACTACAGACATTCATTTTTATTCATATTATACAGAAATATTCTATGGCTCTCAAGATCCAGTCCAATCTAATCCAAACAAAAAGTACATAATTGTCAGTCACACATCACTGATAAATTATCAGAATAATATGATTTTTGAAGCCCACTGTAACCCACCTGCCAGACTTGATTGCAGTGTTGATGTCCCGATCGGCCTTGTTGAATCCTTCAGCCGAGCCTAATGGGACAGAGCGGTGCTTAATACTACATCCGTAGGCACTGGAAGTAGGGGTGCTAAGGGTGCTGCAGCACCCTCTCTGGACCACGGTTTTTCCTACATAGTAAATTATTTGGCGGCCGCCAAAATGATTTCACGGACCGCCAAAGGGAAATCGTGACCGCCAAAATTACAATAATTGAGAAAACGGCAAATAAAATTAATTTAATTAAATTTTTTGGGTGCAATATGGTCTATATTTTTTGGGTGCAATACGGCCAGCGAATGACGATATATATTGTACTAGTCGCCTTCAAGATGTCAGTACTAAGAGACGAGTAGAAGAAGCATAGAACCATAGACTGTATAGAAATGCGGCTCAGCTATTCTGTGGCAGAGTGCAAACGAAATCTTTGGGGCGACTCGGTAGAAAGACATAGCGTGCGCAGTGAGTTGGATGGAACACGCCCCAATTTTGAATTTGGCTACCTTTGAAGCCTTAACCTCTGAAAAGGTAAAAGCTTTAACCCAATCCACATTGGCGCCCCATAGTATAGTGGTAGATGTATCGGTCCCAATTACAGTATTCATGTTTGTCTTAAAGCTGTAGTCTAGTTTATAATGTAAGAAAACCTGCAGGATTGATACTGCAGAGCAATAAAATAAGAGGGTGATATTAATAGCCCAAAGCGCTTACAACCCTCATCTTGCCACAGCCACAGACTGTAAAATGCATAAAATGCACCGTTTACAAGAAAATCATGTTCAAATATAGCTAGAAATAATAATATATTTTTTAAACGTTGTACAAATAGGCATTCGGCATTTTCCAATGCTTACTGTAGGCTATTGGCTACCTGATGCACATTCGGTTTAGAAGACCTCTCATTTTTTTTCTCCAAAATATCTTGTGGCTATAAATATGCTAATGAAACCAAATATCTTATCAGTAGGCTATATGCAGCTACCACTGTGTTATGATTAACCCTGAAGAGTTTCTTGTTACTTAAAATGTTGCGTTACAGCAAACGATTTGTCATTTTGATTTGTGATTTTCAGCACCTTGAGTTCAAAACATCTTCCCGTGCCTATGACTACATCTGTGTTCCTGGGCCACATAAAGGAGTTTATTTCTGACTACATCTTACCAATGGAGATGGACGTGTAGTGCTTGTTCTGTTCGGCCGCCAGGTCTCTCACGAGCCCGCTGGCGTCGTATCCGGGGACAGAGCACATGAGGACTGGGATGCCGGGCTTCACCTGCAAATGTCCCATCAAATCATCGGGTCAGTCAGCCAGGGCTGTGCGGTCATGTGTAGTTTAAATTACGTGTAAATTTACAGTAATTGATAGCTATAACCATTTAATTCTATAACAAATATATAGGTTAAGACTTGAAAAATAAGGCTTTATTTTGGGTCCGACACACCACGGCAATTATTTTGAAATCATCTGGGTTAACAAATTGGACAGCAGTCGCTTGTCATATGCTTGGTTTTCAACCATTTCCAAAGGTGAAGGGGGGGAGATCTTCCTCCTCAGAACTGCCTGTGTGATCTCTACCTCATTGTCGACGATGCTCGCCAGATCCAGGGGCTGTTCGATGATGGACATGAAGTGTTCTCCCAGGACATGGGACACGAAGATGTGGGACATGGCTAGCATGCGGTCGGGCCTGAAGGCCTGGATCAGCAGCAGCTGGTGCACGGCCTGGCCAATCGTAGCTAGACAAGGGGATGGAAATTAAAACGCGATTAGTGACTTGTAATGGATCACTTGAAGGGTCGTTTCTCCCAAATTATTTTTCATTAGAAAAATGAATCAGGGGAAACAACCCTTCAAGTGATCCATCAATATCTACTGCATATCTGGTAGCAGAGTAATGGTTTGAGGCTCGTTTGATACCTCAGACCCTTGATGACTTATAGCCATTTAGCCAACCATGTGTTCCATACTATTCCTGTATAATTTACATCTTAATCTAGTCCAACCCCCAAATCCCATAGAGATCCATTCAAATGCAAAGAGGTTATAGTATCGCTTGTAAGAGTACCTGAAAATAAGATGTTTCTTGATGTTTTTTTTGTCACAGACATCAGGAAGTTGTGGCATGCAAAGGATATGCAACCAAATATTAAATAATGTTAATTTGTCCAATTACTTTTGGTGCCCTTCACTGGATATGGATGTAAAAACCCTCAAATTAAAGCTGAAAGTCTGCACTTTAACTTCATAGTCACTGTTTCAAATCCAATGTGCTGGAGTACAGAGCCAAAACAACAAAAAATGTGTTACTGTCCCAACACTTTTGGAGTAAACTAGTTTATGCTCATGCTGGAAGTACTGCCTGGACCTAAGCTGGCGTTCAGGTTTCAAGACTCACTTGATGTTTTCTCCTCGGCCCACAGATATGGAACAGACAGCTCGGGGGAGTTACTTTCCAACCACATGAAGAATTGCTGGAAAGACGGAAATGAGTGATGTTAACCTCCACACACTATAAAATGCACGCTGTTAACCTTTTAACACTGCACATGGTGAACTGTACCACACTGTAAACGGCAGATGGTGAACCTCCCCACACTGCATGAGCTGCACATGGTGGATTTTCCCACACTGTATAAACACATTTCTGGACTGGCAGGTTTTCTGAGCACTCACCTCATCAGCCTGCACTTTAGGTACCAGGTCCTTGAAGGCGGCTAGGCGGCTGAGCCGGATCATGTCCTCACTCTGGTCGGTGGACAGGCCCTTCACCTTGGGCACAGAAATGCCGGCCAGCACATTCTCCTTCCCACGCAGGAAGTGCTGGAACTCTACATCGTAGGTCGGCTCGCTGGGGGAGGCAACAACTGAAATTTAACATTCAAAATTCTGCAATTATGACTTTCGACTGAAACGCAGGGTGTCGTATCGGACGCTGCTGGAGAGAGGGTACGCGTTCGCAGCCTTATCCGTCGCTCTTACCTGGTCTTGCCTTTCAGGCTGATCCTGGCTAGGAGCATGGCAAAGGTGATGTGGTCATTGTGCAGCATGCCTCTTGCCACTCTGTTGAAAGCAATCTGCAGAAAACATAAATTGTGCTCGCTCTCAATGACCTCTCGGTATATTATTACCTACGTAAGTGCAAGGACAAACAGAATTGATTCACTGTGGAGGCCACACCTGGAAGAGGTCTTTGGTGATGTGCGTGAGGCGCTGGGTGTGGTCGCTCACGCTCCTCAGGTTTGGGTTCTCGTACAGCACGGTGTGGTAGATGTCCAGGAAGAAGTGCAGTGAGTACTGGTACAGGAAGTGTATCTGCAGGAAGACAGTGGGTATGTCAGATTGGAGCAGTATGACCATAATGTCTTGCTCAGGAGTTGGTCTTGGACTGATGTTGGACGAAGAGGAACTTTTCAGGCCAACTGGCATGATTGTAGTAGGGTTTTCAACCTCGACCATGAACCCCACTGAACTATGTGACAACTGGAGTAGCTATTTTAATTTGTGCGATTAGGAACAGACATTCCGCTTATAACCGGGTAATAGGCTAGTGATCCAATTTTGCGGTTTAAACGGTTCATAAGGTGTCCAATTTGTTACTTTGTGTACTAGAGTGAGAGTACAAAAAAAAAAAAAAAAAGTAGGGCATGTAGAAGCCTGAGGTTGTGCCTCCTCACCTGGTTGAGGGCCTCCATGGTGAAGTAGATACTGCTGCAGGCGGAGGCCAGAGACAGGTACTGCTGGGACACCGTCTCCACCTCCTGCATGACGATGTCCGTCTCCTCCACCTTCCGCGTCACCTCCGCCGCCTCCTTTTTCAGGTTCTCCAAGGTTGTGATGATGGTGTCGTCGTCCAGGATGCGACCCTTGACCTCATTCAGGGCCTGCAGCAGGGACTTCTCCAGCTGCCTGAGACGCAGCTGGAATTCACCTGGAGTGGGAACCAGCAAGAAGAGGCAGGGTTTCACTGGACATCCAAGGACTGAACAGGAGTTTGGTGTGTTCCCTCTCTCCTATCAAACAGAATTTCATATACTTGTATGCATTTTCACAGAGTGCACTTTGTTCAAGCCTCACCCTGCAGTTTGAGGAGGTCCGAGCGCTTCTCGTCCACGTCGGGCCTCTCTGCCTTCAGCACCTCGTTCAGGCACTGACTCTGCAGACTGCTGCGCGTCACGGTGAAGTTCACGAAGGTCACACGTGAGCACAGGTCTGGCGGGAATTCCACCTGCATGACATACACCACAGTCCAGTACAGTGCTAGGGGTACCTGTATACCGTATCAACTGAAACACGCTGAAAATAACAAGTATTATCAACTATAGCCCGACCGATATACCGGGCCGTTATTCGCATTTCTGGACCATAACCGTATCGGTCGTAACTTAATCCTACCAATCAGCGTGCTCCTTTAACGCAGCAGCTCAGCCAATCAGAGGCTCAGAGCATTCCTAACTTTTTTTCCCCTCACAGTTTGCCTGGCTGCATGTCTGAGAGACTCACAGCACTTGTTATAAGTTTCACTTTGTTTGTGGTGTTATGTGCGTGTATTCAACTGTAAGTAGCATTACCGTTTATTCAGTAATTATTGTCAGGAGTGTTTTTATAAGTTGTAGTTAAGTGCAAATATATTAAATAAATTAAATTATATAAATAATGTCATAACTAGTCAGGATAGCCAAGCTGCTAGCTTTAACTCCTCTTACATTTTTACGTGTCGATACCTGTTGTATCGACTTGCTGTATGTGTATATGCAGGAAATGTGTAGTATGTTATTTTGTGTTATCACAGTTATCTGTTTAATGCAGACGGTGATATTATGGCTACCAAATGTTAGCAGGCTTGATCAAGCTTTGATTTAGCTTTATTTCAGCTTAATAAAGCACTGTCCGGACAGGATTCGTTTCACCAGGGGAGGTCAGGTAATGTAATTTTCACGAGGGTAATTCAGTCATTTTATTCACGTCCGGAACGACCACGTCAGTGATTTTAACCGGGCACGTGAATAATAATTACGGCTGAAATGACTGTTTCTCAGCGAACTCCGAGGTCCTATGATAATTATATTAACGCCTGGATCGACATGTCAGTATTTGGTGCGAATTACAGTGATTTTTGATGGTACATTTTTATTGTTATACTTCCCATTTCCGGCTTTGTATTGCGTGCGAACTCCATTTCTATTGTACTGTGTATTCTTTTGCTTTTATTATGTGCTATAATACATAATGTATGTATATTTGATTTATTGCAGAACCACCATAACTCTACTCAATGAAATTAACATATAAAGTGTGTTGGTTGTGGTGGCGAACATTAAAACAAAGTCACTTCCACCTGTCTCAGTTCTTACCGGGCTGCCTGGGTAAGAATTAGCAAGAATTAGCAACTGGCACTATTTAACAGAAAGCAGTACCTTTGCATAGTCATATCGGTACTAGAAAAGATCCAGTTTCATTCCAGCTAAAAAATGCACTATATCGGCTGCCATATCAGTAATCGGTGAAGCCCCCCCCCCCCATTCTAAAATCGGTATTGGTCTCATTATCAACATTCTATTTGTGAAAGAACCCAATTCCTATGAAGAAAGGTGCACACTTTTCAGTTGTCGAAAGTCTCACTTTAAGGACAATCATATTATGGAAAAAGGCATACAGGACACTACTGAATCACCGGTACTCAGAACTTGGAACTTGAATCACGACTGCCTCACTTTGGCACACTAACCACATCCAGACAGCTGGAGCAGCTTACCGAGGGGTCTCGGGTAGAGAGAAAAATTACGAAGGACGGGGACAAATCAATGTCCTGGTCGCCGAGGGTGATGAGCACTCGGCCGCCGGTCCTGCGCACCTCCCTGTTGAGCACGGGATTCAGGATGGGATCGTAGCTCTCCACATCCTGAAAGACACAGCCCAGTTTAAATGTATACCTCCACCCATCTACACATGATTTTGGCTCACATGGAGTGGTTCCGTACCTTGTCATAATTCATAATGATAAAAGTTCATAAAGTAAAGGGTTATTGGGCTCCAGTAGGGAATTAAGGATATTTTGGAGAAAACAATCTTTTGAAAATTGTAGTAACTAGTAAACAAATGTATATGTATTTCAATGCAGGTTAGTTGTGTTCATTTAAAATCAACTATGTGTTTGATTACTGTCAAAAATGGGTGTTTGGTGTACTTGTGTTTTACAGTAGTGGCCACTGTCCTCATACCTGCACCAGTAGAGGGTTTCCAAATCGCAGAGCGCTCTCCAGGTTCTTCCTGAAGGCATCATCCAGGAAGCTGGTCCTGGTGATCTTGCGGTCCTTGTACTCATTCATGATAAACTCAGTGGCTTGGCCTGAGGGGTCGATAATGAGGGGGTATCTGGGAAGAGGAGATGTGAGATTGTTCAGAGGGGGATGATGCATATCAGCTAATCTGGGATTCCGTTCACTCCAAAAGACGCCAACAAGAGGACCAGAGTGGTGAGTCCGGTGTGTGCAAAATGCTGTTTGAGAGCCTTGTCTACACTTACCTGTTGAACCTCTTCAGCATGATGGCGTTCTCAGTGCAGAGGTCATCAGCAGGCAGCGAGTTAGCCTGCCAACGTAGCCGCTCGTCTGCGTTGGACAGGTACTCCGTCCTAGCGATATCTGTGCGGAACTATGAGGAAAGGAGTACATCATTAGAAAAGAGGCCAAACACATAACACTTAATCCAACAAAAGGGGCCACAGGGGGCCCTTTAAAATTCAGAGGAGCAATTAGCAGCCTGAAGACCAAAGGGAGAAAGTGGTATAGGCATTTCGCTTGGCACCTGGATGTTGGCCTGCTGCAGGTGATGAGACCAGGTGGTGAAGAGGTTTTGCCGCATCTGCTGCTCGAAGTAGCCGGCGTAGGCGATGAAGGCGGCCGACAGCAAGCAGTCCCCGGCAATGGTGGACATCTGGTTCTTGAACGTCTCGCTGGTCTTCTCCCAGCGTTCGCGTTCGGCAGACAAGCTCTTGAGCAGGGCGGTGCTGCGGTTCACCTGTTGCGAGGAGATGGCGCAGCTAGGTTACCAATCTGCCGAGGACGCGGAGCATGCTGGGACAGGGCAGGTTCCGTGAGCCTCCAACAATCCTACCTTGGCCTCCACTGCAGCCAGGTCGGCCTTGATGGCCTGGGCCTCGGAGATGAGCACGGCGTACTCCTCCTTGTAGCGGGCGATGCTGGACTCAAGGTCCCGGATCATTTGCTCCACCTCCTCCGCTTTGGACTGGTTGTCCGTGGCGTCATCCTCCAGCTTTTGCAGCTCGTTGCGCAGAGGCTCCACACGCTTCAACATGTCAGCGTAGTTCAGCTGTGCAGGAGATGGGAGGAGCACAGGGAGGTGCGCTTATTTCTCATACTTAAGATACACCTCAGAGCTATCTGAACCCAATGCAAATTCACTTTCTAATGAGAAATTACCTCTTGGTTATCATTTCAGTTAATAGTACATTTAAAACTACTGAACATTTTTCATAACATGGCTTTAAGGGCCAACTAAGTTGTGTTAGAGAGTGAAAGATTAGTGGAAGGCTAAGCGAAGGAGTTGCCTTTACCTGAGCAATGGCCCATTTGACCATGGGCCCACAGGCTAGAGAGGCCCTGTTGACCTGCTCATAGTTGTAGCTGGGGTTGGACATGTAATTCTTCTTCATCTTCTCACGGATTGAGTCGCTGCATTCCAATAATGGCAAGAAAAGAAATGCATGAGAACAAAGCAATCTGTCAAATTATCCATCAGACGAAGGGAGGGAGGGCCGTGTAAGAATGATGAGAAAATGTACGTCAAAGGAGATTAGTCTGTGTCAGAACACCTGCCGGACAACATGATTTTCCAATCAAAGCAAATTTGGTCTTACCACTCTCTCAGCTTCTGTTGCTTAACTGGATAAATAATTGCAATCATAAAAAATTATGAGAAGTCAAATTAAGTCAATTGAAGTCACTGAATATTGGCCTGCCAAACCAGCATCACCAGGAGCTCCCTCTAACTTTATTCCCGCCATCACAATCAGCACCTGGGAATCATGCAAGGGTTTGGACCACATGCAATAGCAAAATCAACAGCAAGGAGATTTAGCACCTGTCCAGCGAACAGGAGAGAGAGACAAGAGAATGAAATGGAAGACGATACCTCATGTCCACTGAGACAAAGTTGACTATGCTGGAGATGAAATTGTCCCTGATAATAACTTGTCTGATCTTTTTCCAGTCATTAGTTTCCTCGCCCAGCAGGAGGCAGATAGACTCTAAGGCCAGCTTTACAGCAGCGGGCGGGTTGGCCATGGCACGCACTTCAACGAGATGGTGTCTCTTAATAGAGCTGACGGCTGGGGATGGGAGGAGGGGGGGGGGAGAGGAGGAAGCTTTCAGAACATGCAGGACAGATGGCGGGAGGGGAGGAGGATGGTAAAACCATGTGGGGAGGAAGAGAGAAACTTGGGTTCCAGGCAGGAGAGGCAATTAAGGCTTCGGTACAACATGAAGAGTTAAGGTCGACATGGTCTTCCTTGAACCGATTGGGACTGAAGCTTTGAGGGATTTACAATTGACTGAAATTTCCAGTAAGTCCTTGATTTTGATTTGTCATGTCCGAAGCCCCTCTCAGGCCAATAGTGAACAGTTTCTCTCCACTGTCCCTGCAAGGCAACCACACGCCTCTTTCTCTCCGAGGTCACCTGATTTCATCAGCTGAAAAGTTAACAATGGTGGGGATGAAGTTCTCCCTCATAATGATGGAGCGGATCTGCTTCCAGTCTGTGGTGCTCTCCCCTAGGAGCAGGCAGATGGACTCCAGAGCCAGCTTGACCGCCCCCGGTGGGTTGGCCATGGACCGCACCTCCACCAGGTGCTGCTTCTTAATGGACTTAACAGCTAACACCGGCCACCAGTGGGTGCAGCAAGGCAGAGAGGAACGCCAACAGTGAAGGGAAGAGTGAGAAAAACAGCACAGAAGTTAATGAGGTCTGACAGAAGAGGGGAAAACGACTGACGGCACAGAGCGAGGGGACAGGAGGACAAAAAGATATAAGGCTGAAAATTTAAGGGAGCAAGAGGACAGTCCTTTATTACAGAGATAAAGAGTTGCAGTGTGTGTGGGGGGGGTATAAGTTGGTCCTCTGTACTGACCAAACAGAAAAACAAAAATCACCGTTCCATACGGTCAAAAACACATTACAAAATAACCAAAGGTAGCTTAATTCAGCCATGATTCCAAAGTGATTATATTTCTCCACATGAATCACAGCTACACACATTTCACCATGACAATACACAGAATAAGACAAATGGATGACATCAGTCTTACCGTTCTGAGCCTCAATGACAGCAGGCTCCACCTGGTCCAGGTCCTCCTTCACACTCAGCTGCTTGTCCTTGATCACTTCCTGTTGCTTGTAAACAGATTCCTGGATTTCCTGACTCATAACCTGCAAAACCACACGACAAAGGGAAGCCATCAGTCTCAATGTATTGTCCATAACTTGACCCGAAGAATGCAAACTGCTCTACCCACAATCGCACGGCACGAGCGTCAAACCTTCTTCTTTTCTGCCTCCTGCTGGTCCTTGACCATCTTCTTCAGCTTGTCGTTGGCAGCGGCATTCTTCACCTCAAGTTCCTGGCTCTTGATTCTCAGGTCACGACGGAGCTCCTCAACCTGTAGAGGAAACGCAGAGGGACATGACCAACTGGGAGCATGCAGGCACACTCTGGGGATGAATGTCAAGGTCGCTACTACTTAAATCCCTTGACCCTCCGCTTCCCAGCAGGTCAAGTAACTCTGATCTACTTGCCTGGTCCACGGTCTCCTTGATCTTGCGGAGACCCACGTTGAGATGCATCTGTTGCTCCTCCAGCTCACTGCGTTTCTCGCTGAACAGGTCGGCATAGTGGTTGATGAAGTCCAGGTAGTGGCGAGGGGTGATGGCCATGGTGCGGGCTCCACGCTTAGCCAGACGGTTGTTAGCCTGTTAAAAAAAGGAGGCAGAAATATTACCTACTTGAACAAAGAAACTAACAAATCACAGAGGGCACAATGATTGTCCCGGCTAACCTGGTGCAGGGTCTGGTGGACAAACACACAGCCGTTGACGATGGCCTCACGGTGGGTAGGTGTCTGGGGCAGTTTGTCGTACACAACGGGCATATAGTCTGGCACTTTGTAATTTGGCTTTTCCAGGTCCATCTTGCTGGTGAATTCTTTGCCAACCTGGTAAAGGGCTTCCGTGGACCAATCACCATACCAATTCAGCACACATCTAGAAAAGAGAGAAAAGGTTTGTTCAGTCACCTTTAACACAATCAACCCATGCACTCCTGCTGAAGTTTCCCTTTATTTCTTTCATCCAAACCCATTTTTATCTCATCATAACAGGGCTCAAATTAAGCATGATACTGTACCCACCAAGTGATTTGAGTGATTGATATCTGTCATTGAGTGATTGATTGACAGTGATTCAGTTAAACAGCCCACTGAACACTGCCAGTCCCAATGTGTGGTGAGGTGTTGTGGGATTATAGGGATTAGACCCACCGGTTGAAGAGGGCAGGGGAGGTGGCGGCGCGGTCTTTCAGGCCCTCGGAAGATGGATTCATTGTGAAGACCACATGCAGGTTCCTGATGACCTGGCTGGTGAACCACTTGTACAGCTCCTCATGGGTGTCCAGCATCAGACCCTCCTTTTGCGCCCCTTCCTTGCACTGGGTCATCAGGGTGGCGTAGTCATCACCCTCAAACAGTCCTGGCACCTGAGCATCATGGGACACGGATCATGTGAAAGTCCTTCTGACGCACACCAGAGACTGACAGAGGAATGCAGTGGTGGAACATTCTCCTTGGTGAACCCTTATGTGTTCACTCAGCAACTCTGCTCTTTGTAAATTTGGTTGGACATTCAAGTTTATGAATGGATGCTTTGGCGCAAAGCCATATTGGCTTGAAAAGGTGCTCAGAAGGTGTTCTCACCTCTCCGTTGGCCAGCAGAGTGTTCATGCGCTCTAGGAAGCCAGAGTCCAGAACATTGGACTCGTCCATGATGAAGGCGATCTTCTCGTTCTTGCAACCGGAACGTCTAAGCACAGTCCTCAGGTCATCATCAAAGTCCTCACCCGTGTACTTCCTGTGCACCTGTAGACACAAATACACACAATTACAGTAACATAAACAGAGTGGGAAATGAACTTTCTGACCTACCAGCCACAGTGGCTGGTAGATGCGAAATTTTACCAGACACCTTCTCGTATTTTTATTTTTTTACATTATGAATAACATGAATAACATTTCAGATACCTTACAGAAAATGCATACTTATGTTTAGTAGCTCTAATAAAATAGTCATATATATATTATGATCATATATTACCATATATTACAGGTCAAACAGTCGAACATTGTATATAAATGTATTTACATACATTTCATATTATAGATAGACATAAATTATGTATTAGCCTATCTAATACTATAGGCTATGTTGGCTAACGTTTGCGTTTTTTTTGAACGAACACAAATAACGTTAGAGCAAGCTGTCACTTTTACCTCAGTGTAGGCTAGTCAGTTTGTTTTGTTTTACTGTGCGACGCTGGTGATCTTGCTAAAATTGCTTTAACTGTAGTAAATCAAACGCAAATTTCTGCCGGGAATCCACCTCGGTATCAAGCGGAGTCAATATTTTAGAAATATTTAATAACATCAAGCTTTTAAAAAGGTATCAATCACAATGGTATTATGATTATATAGAGCTAGTCAGTGATGCAGTCACTTCACCAACCAACAAAAGCAATGCAATTGCTTTCCAAATCTATGCTAGGCTAGGCTACTTGGCCACAGGTAAAATGCAGCAATGCAGCACAGACAAACTGTGAATATCACAGTCATCTGTCATTAGAATATTACACCAAACCCGCACCATCTGACAATTCATACGGGTTTCCTGTTGATGTTCGCCAACTCCAAAAAATATATAGTAAGATAAAATGCGTTGTGAATAAGGCCCCTTAAGTTGCTACCAAAGTTTATTTATTTTTTTGTATCCACATTGCTACACGCCACTGTGGCGGGTAGGTTAGATACATTTACCCGACAATTCTGAAATCTACCCGCATTTGGCGGGTGGCGGGTGCTAATTTCCCACCGTGAACATAAAGAACATGCATTGAGCCAACAGACAATTAACTTCAGTCAATCATTTCATAGAACACCGTCCAAGTCCGTGTGCACATTACACAAGCTTTCTTTCCTTTTTTTTAATGAATTTTTTTGTTTTTTAATTGGGCATCTTCAATCTCACCTGAATTTGAAATGTCCAATTTTCAAACTACGTACAGGCATGCTCATATACAGCCTGCTTCTTCGCCATGCACACGCAGAGCGAGAGACCAATCATATACAGGCACAAAGAGCAAACCATGGGCACCTGGAGGGCTAACAGGGGTCACTCGAGCAATTAACACTGCTATCCCCGCTGACTGAATCCCTCCCATATATCCCTTAGGCAACGTCACGCCAATTGTATGCTGACAGACACAGTCGGAACTGGCATGGGTCGGATTCGATCCAAGACCATGGTGCTCACCCATGCACCACAACCGGTGCTCTTACAGAGTGAGCTACCCAGCAGATCCCCACACATTACACAAGCTTACGATCTCAGTAGTTCTGAAACCAGCTAAGAGTTTCTTACCTTGATCTGGTACACACTGAGACCATTCATCCAGGCCACGAAACGGGACAGGGTCGTCTTCCCAGCACCGCTTACTCCAATGAGCAGCAGATGACCCTGCGGCTGGCGGAAGATTCTGGAAAACAGATACCACAGTGATCACTCAGTGGGCTCGGACAAAGTACACCAGGATTTTCAAAGCATCACCCTGCTCACCGATCAATCTTGAGGACGTGATCCAGGACCTCGTTGAAGAGCACCAGCGGAACGTCCAGCTCCTCCTCATAGAAGACCTTCAGACGGGCTTTGACGTAGTCTCTCAGCTCTTCCTGCTCCACTGGGATGTAGTCCTGATAAGAGGGTAGAGCACAGCAACATTAGAAACCTACTGCCTACATGCACTGAGCCCCACAGCTTCAAATGGCACATCAGTCTTAAAATATACAAAATATTACACCCAAAGAAAGGGTTTGCTGCTGGTCCCCAACACCAGCTAAGGAGATGACTCTTACAGGGCAGATAGATAAATGCTACAGTGGAGAGAGTGAAATATTGTTTCTGGTGCACATTAAAACACTTCAATAAATCAGGATTAATCTCGCGTTCACCACAACGACAGCCTCACCTTGGAGAGCCAGTTGCTGTAAAGGATGGGTCGGCATAGAGCCTTCTCACGGTCAATGTTGGGGAAGTGCTTAAGGGCCACCACATCGATGTTCTCGTCAGTCCAGCGCCTCTCTTCATCCTCCACCAGTCTGTGTGTGTATGAGAGGGCATAAAGTTAACCATATAAGCCTGTTTTTTTCCACTACTGTTTTTCACAATTGGGATGCTTTTTTTTTTAGTTCCACCAACAAACAAAAAAACAAACAAACACTTGTTTAAAGTAAACTAAATGCTTAATATTTTGTTTAGAAGACAATTAGAATGAATCACTGACCTTCATTAGCACTTAGCACCAACCATATAAATCTGGAATTTTAGAGCCCGAGCCTCAAAATACCATGGATTCACTACTAGTGTGATCATGTTCTAGGCAATGGACCCACCTGTCTTGGAAGAGACGGAGTGCCTCATGGGCCCAAATGCGGATCAAGCCCTCCACAGGGAGGGTCTCCAGGGGCCGCAGGGCCTCGAAGATCCCCCTAACCCACCGAGTCATCTCTCGGGGGGAGTAGATGTAGTGAGGCTGGGTGTCCTGAGTAAAACGCTCCTGCATGGGACAATGTGTGGAACAGGAATGTTAGCAGAACAGGAATCATAAGGTTGCAGATTAAGCCCACAAGTCACGTGCCATCAGAGCTATGCAACTCGCCATGGTCAGAAATACTCATTCACCACTTCTTTTTTGAATCTGGTAGTTTATAACATGCTCCTTAGCAGACACCCACCTGTGACATAGTATAGAACTCGACCATGGCCGCGGTGAGGGGCTCTGCATAGGTGCGCAGGGAGGGGATGAGCCTCAGCATGGCGCGGTTGAAGGTTCCATAGATCTGGGTGAGGGAGGCGGGGCCGGGGTAGTCCACATACACAACCGGCACATGGCGTAGAAATCTGGGACCAAAAGCCAGAGAGAAACAAACAGTCACTCACACATCAAATCCATGAGCCATGTGCTAATCTACCACCATTAACGACTGAGGTCCTCCACTGCACCTGTGCGTTAGGGGCTTCCGGCCAGGGTCGGTGGGTGGGTTACAGGCACCGACAAACTGGATCCTCTCGAGTTTGACCCAGGTCTGGTCAGAGGTACGGTAGAACCCTCCGTGTTCCACCATCTGTGTGTCGGGGGGGCGGGGGACAGAAGAATATCAGCACAAGCACTGATCTTTGCACATACAGATATCATCTCCACTCATTGGGCAGACACCCCTTCCCACACCCCTTACCTGTCTGAGGAAAGAGATGACTCTCTGGGTGCCATACTTGTCCATATCTGGCAAGTTGATCTCATCGCAGAACAGCACCAGCCACTTTCCCAGCTGCACTGGTGCCAGCACCACGCCGTTGGGAGTCCGGCGGTACTCGCAGTAGTGATCGAAGGTCTTCAAGAGCAGCTCTGGGGTGGTAGCGCTGGAGAAGTTCAGACCCACGACCTGGAAGAGAGGAGGACAGTCTCCCGTTTTACAATGGCAATTTCACTATGGCTGTCATAACAGTTATGTTGGACAACACGTCAGAAGTGCTCACCTCCATGTCGGGCAGGGCTCGGAGGGCGCAGAACAGGGTCATGGTTTTACCGGAACCGGGAGGGCCGCACAGAACCAGGGGCTTGTGTTCTGCCAGCCAGGTGTACAGCAGGGCCTCATGGCGAACAGTGTCCAAGGTGGGCACCACCACGTCCGGGGATGCCACCTTGTGGGTCTCCACCTCAATCTGGGGCACTTTGCCTTGCCATGACTGCCACTCACCTGTGATGGACACCTGGGGGGTTGGAGTGGTTGTACGCGTTAGAACAATAAACACAATCTCATGGAAATGCATTTGTATATTTTTAATAGGTGGAGGAAGAAATTGTCAAAAAATGATGAACATTGTAAATGGTGAGAAATTGCATCCTTCGCATAAAAAAAAAAAAAAAGATTCAACAAAACCACAGTAGCGCATTAGACATTAATTCAGGTGTCTCAGTTCATCCCTATGGGTAGACAGTGGGCATGCTCACCTCGTAGTCGATGATGGGCACGTTGGGAGCAGACGGCAGGGGTACGGTTGTAATGCGTCGGATGTACTCGCCCAGCTCGGCTCTCATTTTCAGCCTCCCGTCCCCAGAGAAGGACCAAAGCACGGCGTAGATCAGGTACCTCTGTGGACACACACAGTCACAGACACATTACAAAGACAGGTTCCTGAGGGAATCCTGCTACATGAATGGATCGATCCATCTGAACAAGGCACTCTGATTCACAATAATAGGAATAAGTACTACTGGCATACACTGTACCTGCATGTAGCGCTCCAGCTGGTCAATGGGCATGGGGAAGTCGGGGTGGTTGTTGTTGTACAGCGCCACGTTGCGGCAGGCCTGGTGCAGCATAGAGAAGAGCGATCCCATGCAGCGCAGCCGTGTGAAGTCCATGATGTGCTCCATCTTGGAGGCGTGCTCCAGGGCCTTGATCACCAGCCCAGTGGAGGTGAAGTAGGGCTGCAGGACGGCAGCTGAATCCCGCTGGATCTGCATTACGCGAGAAGGATATGGGGGGTGGAGTGGATTAGTGTCGACTCTCTGTCACGCGAGGTAACTGCACAGATGCGAAGACACTGGAAGTGTTTTAGGATGCAGGGATTCACTGACCTTTATGGCAGGGGTGTGGAATCTTATTTGAAAAAGAGCCGGCGTGGGTGCGGGTTTTTTGTTTTAGCCTAGCACTAACACATCTGATTCTACCTATCAAGGTCTTGATTTAAGACCATGATTAGTTAACTACTTGAATCAGGTGCGTTAATGCTGAGCTAAAACAAAAACCCGCACACACACCGGCCCTTTTCGGATAGGATTCCTCACTCCTGCTGGCTGATGCAATGGGTACAGTGAAATGGACAAGCCACCCATACAAGTTAAAATCTGTCAAACTGTTCAGAATTAGCAAAATACAATTCCCAGAAGCACAATGACAGCATTGGGCAAAATGTGCCCAACGTGGCTGTGGACAGATGCGATATGAACAGGGACTCCTAGCATTAGAGGAGGACAGTGACAGGAGGACCCAGGTACCTGCAGCATGGGGAAGGCGGTCTCGTCGCTCTCGTCCTCGGTGCCCTTGCGCATGCGCTGCGCCTCGTCCTCGCCCTCGTCCAGAGGGATACTGCGCAGTCGAAACAGGAAGTTGTTGAAGATCATGTCGGTGCTGAGGACGTCCTCACTGAACCACACCATGCCGCAGCGAGACACGGTGGCCAGGGTGGCATACTTCAGGTCCTGCACCTCGAACATGATGCGCACCTGCGGAGAGAAGGGCAAGGGTAAGCGCGGTCAACCTGCTAGTGAGGGATTTCCGTGCGTCTGCGTGCACAGGGAAGGCTAAGGCTGCGTCCGAATCAGAGCCTTATATACTGCGTCCTGCATACTGTTTAGCGACATGCAGTATGTATATCCTCCATCATTCTGGGATATTAAGCACAGATAGATATACTTAACAGCTTTTGAAAAAAAAGTATACTCAACTGGCATACTCAATAGTAGGCTGGTGCGCTGATTCGGACATGGCCAATGACTGCCATCTGGCAAAACGGCATGTTCACAGCCCTTGTGATACTGTGGAAAAAGGAATGCGTGTGGACTCACATTTGGTGGCAGGCTGAGACGCTCGCCGTTGGGCAGAGTCAGCAGCTTGTTGTCGTCCAGAACGGAGTTAAGGTTCTCCACCCACTCTGGGTCGACATCGCCGTCAAAGATGATCCACTGGCGCTTCTGCAGCTCTCCTCGCACGTTGTCGATGATCCTGAGATTCGAAACGCATCATTAACTGTTGCCCTCACTTACCCTTCAGAACAGGCCTACAGCTTAACAGTACCTGCTCTAAATCTGACTAAATCTTCACTCTGAAGTTAAAGATAACTTGTGCTTCTCACCAGACTATGGCCACATTGCAGCAGCTTCTGAGTGAGTAACTTGAAGGCTAACCTAGTTAACTAAAAGGTTCTGTATCGAACAAGTATCGCTCTGAAAATACAGCCAAGCAAGCTAGAAATCTCACAAAAATCACATCACAGAATCTACAGCTGATCAAATAATTAGTGCTTTAAAATGTAGTGCTATTACCAAGAAGTCAAATGCACAGCGATGCACAGTTGCATGGTCATACTCAATTAAAAATGAATGACCCCTCTAAGCAGAGTACCAGATGGTTGGGGGGGAGGTCTTACTTCCTGAGCACGTGCGTGAACAGTCCGTCGGTCCACTCGCGGGTATTGGGGTCCAGTGTGCCATACAGATGGTCCTTGCTGATGGCTTTGGGGTCAATGATGTGGGCCACGCCTTCCATACCCTCCAGCCGCTCCAGGGCTTTGAGCAGCACCCTCCAGGCCATGGTCTTCCCACTGCCGGATGGGCCCACCATCATCAGGCCGTGGTTGATCTGCGTAATCTGGTAGAGCTGGAGAACCTACCGGGAGGATTTGAGGAGGGTTTTTACAGGGCGAAGAGCGACATACAAAACACCTCTAAATTTGTATCGACTCAGGTCCTGTAGTACTGCCATATTATAACCTCTCAACAAGCAAAGACTGAGCCAGAATGAATGTCAGGGACTACCATGAGAACTTTTCGTTGTACCAGTCTCTGCTTTAGTGGGTTCAGACTATGCTGTGGTGGCAACACATGCACGCACACCTGTTATGGCCACACAAGCAAAAACACAACCGCAGAGGCATGGATATGCAAGTTTCCCTGCATTATAAACGGAGCAACATGACTCATCAGTCTGGTCCATACCTTCTCGACCCACATGGTTCCCACATCGTCGCCGTCTCCGTAGGTGAGGTACATCTCGGTGCACACTTTCTTGAGCTCCTCGCGGAGGGCAGTCATCTCCCCTCGCACATACTGCACGCTGGGGAAGACGTCGGACAGCAGGCTGAACAGCAAGGGAATGTCCTCTGCCACCAGCTTGGGCACCATGGTCTCACACACACTCTGGATCAGGATCTGGGGAGGAACGGGGTTGCAGTTAATGTCATGTTCTGGCAGCATTTCCATTGAAGATTACTTAAAGGACAAAATGTGGAAACATAGCATAATATATTTAATGGAATGAGTAGTTTCTATTTAACCCTGAGCAGACATCTTAAATTCTACTTGACTTGCTGAATGCATGCACGAGTGCCTTTCACACATGCTAATGTATGGGAAAAATAATTGTCCAGGAAACTGGGAAACCAAGGCAACTTCCTTCTGGCCTCACAACAAGAAGATGGGTTGGAATGTTATGGCCATGGTAATGACGTCACAATGGTGCGTAACCATGGCATTTCCACTGCTCCATTTACCTCCTGCTCGGGCAGGTTCTCAGCAATCTCGTTCTCGTCCACATTCTCTCCGCGCTCGCGTTTCTCTCGTTTGATCTTCTGGATGCGCTCGCGCTTCACGTTGCCGGCGCTCACCAGCACGCTTTTCAGGGCTCGAAGGCCAAAGTCATAGTGGCTCTGAGAGGACAGCTGCTCATCGCAAAGCCTGATCACACACAAATACACACAGATATTAAACCATTACAACAGAATGCAACATTTGGAAATATCTTGGGTATAATCAAAATGATTTATTTAGTTGGTCACTCCCCTGAACAACTAGGCTAGTGTTTTTCATTAAATCAAATGGCAACCTTGAAGAATCTTAATGGTCTTTGCTGATAAACAGACAATGGAAAGATTAATTATATTTATATATAAGCCTGGATTTGAAGTTTAATATGCAGATGTGCAAAAAGGTATATGGTGAATCAGTGTGTATTCATTGAGGAGACCTCTGTCCAGTTTAAATACATTAAGCATAGCATGCACTAACTTGAAGAAGGGGACAATCTTCTTGGCCAGGATTTCAGCGGTGCGGAATCCCTGGGAGTACAGCATGACCTGGGCGATGAGCTGGCGGTCAGGCTTAGTCATGGCTAAGCTACGGAACAGCTTCTTCAAGTTGTCGGGCAGGTTGGAGCGGCCAGCATAGCCAGGGTTCATGGTGATGAAGATTGCCATATCGGGGCTCACCTTCACCTGCTTGTTCAGCAGCTCGCAGGTGATTGGAGCACCTGGCAGAGACAGGAAACGGAGCAATCAGCCCAATCTTATTCCTACCATCTTCTAGAATAACCACAGCTAAGCACAGGCTCACCATGTAACCTAACACGGCATTTAATTCAATAATAAAAAGGAAACTAACTGCCAAGTTAACTGCCAAATCGAAAGTTTTATGGACTGAATTTCAAGTTGGATGCAAAGGCAAAAAGAAATCGGCGCAGCAGTAGCTCAAGCCATTAACTTTCTGCAGAGGCCCCAGTACTAAGGGAGCCTCATGCCTAGGCATGGCGTGGGTCCCTGCATGACTACGTACTGCGGTCTCGGTTGATATTGCTGTGCTCCCTCAGGGCCACCTGGATGTACTGGACCTGCTGGGAGACGGCCGAAAGCATCCTCTCCTCCAGACGGTTGAACTCATCAAAGCAGCCCCAGGCACCCACTTGACACAAGCCCACAAAGATACGGCCCATCGCCTGTGGAAAATGGAGAAGGGGGAGTGTAGAAAGGTCACAGTCCGCCACCAACGCCTGCCTACAGCATAATGCCAAAATCAACCTTACGCCTTAATTGTACTATAACACTCCTGGCTTTTACCTTTAAATTACTATTTAATACTATTAAATGCATGTTTCATACTTTGCTCAAATGTCAATTCTATACATCTGCAGAAGCCCATGAAAACTATTTATAAATAGCATTATTGCCATTACTATTACACCAAACATCAGTACCTGGAAGTCGAAGGTCTCGTCACAGTTGAAGACCAGCACGAAGCGCCCCAGTTGGTGACCAAGGGCTTTCACAGACTCTGTCTTTCCAGTACCCGCAGGACCTATAAGACAAGACGAGGCATTCACCTACCAAATTACCATATGAGCGTGGTTAACAAGAAACTTTTTATTCATAATATAATACCATTTCAATGGAAATCTGGTTGATTCATGAATTGTGACGACATCGATGTATGACCTGTGTTTCAGGGTCAACTAGTGTTACATCAAGGGTACAGTTATTACTGTAAGAGAGCTACTCACTCAGTCAGAGTAACTGAGAGACACTACCCTTCCCATGACTGCTTAGTCACAGCCAGAAATCAACAAGATTTAATGGAGCCCAATCTGCACTGTACCGAAGGGGGAGCCGCCAAGTCGGGCCTCCAGAGCCTGTGTCATGGTCAGGTAGCAGCGGTCGGTGAGTGGGGTCTGAACCAGCTTGTCCTGGACGCCCAGGTACTCAAAGCCATAGTTGAACTTGGCATTGGCCATCTGAATGGACAGCTGCTGGAGAACATCGGTCTGTTTGGGGTCGAAGTAGAAGCGCATCTGGCTCAGCCACTCAAAAGATTTTGGGTTGTCGATCTTGTTCTTCAATAAATTCCTGGTCACGTCCCTCTGGTGGACCAGCTCTGTGATCTGAAAAGGAAAAATGGCTTTAGAAACGCTTAATTTAACCATGACAAATAATTCTCACAAGTTTAATGCTAGCTAATATTAACTGTACCCACCATTACCCTTCTCCTCCAATGACCCTCAAAAAATATATAAAATACTAAAAACAATTTTATAAAAACAAACAAAAAACAGGGGATGTCACTTGCTGCAAGTCAAATAATGCATTTTTCAGTTCTACTGTCAGAAAAAAATTGCTTTTTTTGAATAGCAATTATGACTGACTGATGCCTAGTTCCACCAATTCAGTGTAACACCCAGAATGCACCATTTCCTGGTTGACAGTTGACATTATTAAAAAAATCACTAACCAGGTGCTCCAGTTTCCTCCTTCGCAGTGGGGGCTGCTCCATCAGCACAGTGTCTGCCAGCACATTCAGTGTGGCCTCTACGTTGGACTGGACTCCCTGCATAGGCGTCATGTCCCCGC
Organism: Ilyophis sp. 1 JC-2022; assembly: GCA_022702515.1. Classification (NCBI taxonomy): domain Eukaryota; kingdom Metazoa; phylum Chordata; class Actinopteri; order Anguilliformes; family Synaphobranchidae; genus Ilyophis; species Ilyophis sp. 1 JC-2022. Next base: position 28,198 of record JAKUDI010000234.1, on the reverse strand, counting down.
CACCCGCGATGGTGGTCAAAGCATACTCCACGCTTTCTGACCAGGCAATCTGGGCTGAAAGAACCACCAGCTGGGCCTGGGGAAGGGAAGGGAGGGGAGAGAAGGGGAAGATTTAAGTTTGATACAATGGTCCGTGATTATGGTCAAGAAACTGCAGCAGTGTTTACACAGTTCCCAAAACACTTGCATTGCGTGTATCTATTTTTATAGAAGCCCTGTAAGGTAGAAGGAGGATGCTTTGGTACCTGGTATCTGTCGATCCAGTCAATGTAGGTGCTCAGGTCAATGGAGGTGCCCTTGTTGAAGGCGCCCACCTCGGTGACCGACTCAGCCAGCAGCTTGGCCAGGGTGACCCTCATCTCCTTCTCCACCAGGGTCAGCCATTCATTGATTTTTGGGTGCTCAGTGATGGACACTGGTGTCTTGTAAATGACCTGGAACACAGGAGTGGATGTGACCAATCGGCATGCAGTACTAGGTAGCATTATGTCCGTTAGCCAATCATCTCCCACCCAGACTACCACTCTGTCCTACCTCTTCTCCCTCACGAGAGGAGATGCCCAGCACCTCTGTGCTGTCCTCATTCAGGAGGATGCTGGACACCCCAGCGAACATCTTCTTGAAATGCTTCTGCAGCTTGGCCACATTCTTGCTGTTACCAATGATCTCCAGCAGGTCCTCATCTCCAACAAAGTAAAACCTGAGGAGAAAGTAAGAAATGCGAACTTCTCACTTGTAACCATCCAGTTAGCAATAGAAACGGGTTTGACAATGTGTTGAAGAGCAACAGCAGTTCTCACCTTGGGAAAGACGAGCGCTCTCTCTCCAGATACTCGCCCAGAGCCTTTTGGATCTTGCCCAATAGGTCAGCCAGTCTCTCCAGGGACCTCTGCACCCCCTGGATGTTCAGCACATCCATCACCAGAGGTGACTTAGTCACCTTCTTCATGAGAGAAAGAAACTCTGTGCTGATGCTAGATGGGGCAAAATCAATTTAATTGTGCATTAGTATGACAATTCATAAGTTTAAAACATTTTGATATCTCATGTCAAGTTAGCTGGACATAAACCCTCCTTTATGCATCATTCACAACAAAAAATGACCTGATGCTAGTATACTCAACTGTTTGCCTGGATCATTGCAGTGCAAGTAGCGTCAGACATATTTTTACCAAAGCAATGCCCTCCCCATCTCTGCTCTTGTGTATAGAAAGCATCTCAAGCCCTTCACCATGGAGAACTCTTACCTCTGAAACCGCTGGGTTTCCACAGGAAGCAGGTGCTTGATGTCTGCACTGCCAGTAAAGATACCCTCCAGGTAGACCCAACGACGTTGAACATCAATCCATACATCAAACAAGGCCATGATGCGGTTTAGCTTGTCCTCCCAGCTCAGTGCATCTTCTTCAAACACCTGTAAGCCCAGGCATTCATAGTGTGAAGACATGCATGTCCATGACACAAAGACAAGCATTACGCCAACAAATGGTCATAGATTCAAATGAATCAAAGTTGAAATGCTGTGCGTTTGGCAAAATGCAGGGCGTTTGTATCACTCACTTTGTAGTAGGGAGACAGCTTCATTGCTGACACGCTGTTGATGTGCTCCTTGACCTTGTTGAAGAGGTCGTCCCAACCTCTGATGAGGCGACACTTGTTCTGGTAGTTGATTAAGTCCAGTTCATAAGAGTTCCACACTTCCCGAATCTAAAATAGAAATGAACAAAACTCAATAGCATCAGCTGTGGTGGAGTATTTGCAGAAAAGTGTATTATCTTGGGGGTTGGGGAGGAGAAAACACCTGGCATTGTCGCTCACCTGCTTGAGGAACTCTTCAAGAGCCATCTCTCCCTGGGCCACCAGCAGCACATCCTTCACAATCATCTCGTTCTTTTGCAGATCCACATCCCAGATCTGGCCCAGCGTCAGCTCAGACAGCACCCAGTTCACATGCAGCCTCTTCATCAACTGCTTCCAGTGCCGGTCCTTTAGGGCCTCAGACTTCAGCTCGATCACAAGCATGTTGATCTAACAGCCACAAAACGTCAGTGTTCTCAGAGAGAAGAGCACCCATAGGCAGCATTTTAGCTCAATATATTTGCGTTTGATATAAAGGGGAAAAAACTCAAAGATGGTAAGGGCAATGCAAACATCAGTAACCTCCAACTCAAAATGCACCTTCTGAAAGTGACATCATAAGTGAAAGTATGGAATTGCACCAGGTATCCTGGACTTTGACATTTTCCAACACTGAAACCATAACCTTTTCATTTAGAAGTGGGGAAACTTCAAAATTTGTCACAAATGACTCTAAACACTTCAGCAGTTCATATGGACACTATGGCGTGGCTAACCACAGCAATTCTTTTCATATCGAACTGGGCTAGCTATCATAAGAACTGCCTAGGTGAAGAACTGTCCAAGTCTTGAGTTCAACAGCCTCACCTTCATGTAACCCTTGAGGAGCCTCTGCACATATTCATAAGAAGCATACTGCCGCAACCGTGCTGGGAAGTTCTTCAGCTGGTTCAGAAGGCCGTCCAGGTTCTGCCGCAGCTGGAGCGGGACAAAGAGGAAGAGTAACTGAGTTTACCTGCCTTTCTTGAAAAGGAAACGCACTTGAATGGTGATCTGAATGCCTTACCTTGCGTGGCTGCACAGAGACCCATGGCTGCTCCTTCATCTGGTCAATCTGCTCCCACACCTTGGACAACTCGGACCACACTCCCTTCAGGTCTTGCAGCTCTTCCAGTGCCACCTACAGCACCCAAGATGAGACAAAACAACATACATTTGTTTCAGATAAGTTCAGCGTGATTTGGAAACTGATCCAGCAATGCTCTGACTGGTTCAATTTCAATTTCAATTACCAGGCCTGATAAGAAAGAGCTTACCTGCACCCTCTCTTCGCTGCCACTCAGCAGACCAGTGTCAGTCAGCTCAAGAGCCTCTTTGGCTCGAGCACACTTCTCTCGGTCATCCTTCAATCGGCCAAACTTGCCCTCATAGATAGTCAGGGACTGCAGTGCCTCTTCTGGACGCAGGCTTCCCTGCAGGGAGTTAAATGTGGTCAGAGACACTCCTCACATAGCCTAACAAGACCACAGCCCTGTGACACACTATTCAGGCCAGATGTGTAGGCAGGAGGGAACTCACAGCGACGGGCTTAGTCTTTTCCCAGTCGGTCAGCAGGTCGGTGGTGCGGTTCTCAACAGCCCGGTCCTCCTGAACAATCTTCATCTGGAGGTTTGCCACCTGCTGTTGGATGGCTGTGTCCTTGCGCTTCATGATGTCACTGAAGGCTCCCCACTCGCCCTCGATATTGTCAATGTAGAGCCAGGAAGGCGGGAACTGGAAGCGCTGCTTCTCCAGCAGACGCTGGCCATTGCGGAAGAGCTAGTGGGGAAGAGGGAAAAACAGCACAACCATTGAATACCACCACTTATAATATTAAACACCAATGTACCATTTCCAAACAGCTAATCTGCATTCAGGAGCATCATTCATGAGCATGGTGCCAAAGACGCATTCTCTGTATGGCACAGACACTTACGTCGACTTGCTTCTCGAATTGCTTGATCTTGCGCTTGAGTGTCTGGACATAGGTGATGAAGGTCACAGCGTCCGAGGTGCTGGCTGTGTCCACGGAGTGCTGCTCCAGTTCTTGCCGAGACTATGGGAAAGGGTGGCACACAAAAGCATGGGTGAGACAGGTTGTAAGGCAGCTCAAGTGTAACAGTGGTGTTGGCATTCCCACAGGCCTACCTTGGAGATCTGGGAATGGAAGTCCTGCATGTTGTTGCCCAGCATCTGCCCAAATTTGCTCAGTACCTCTTTGTGCCATGAGTCATACTTCAGGTTCACCTTTGACTGAACCTGGATTTTGAATGACATAAAAGATTAGCAATTAGTGGCTAAACAATTGATTAGACTGAAGTTGTGACCAGCGTATCCAGGCATTATTTGTCAAAATACAGTAAACGTGAAGGGAAATAAATTTTTTCACCTTTCCATAGTCTATGACGACAGGACCAAACTCCTTCCTCGTCTCAGCGTTGTCAAAAGTCCCTCTGGCTTTGCGAATCTGGACCAGCAGGGCTTGCCACTTGTTGAGGTCTTCCCCAAGGCGGTTATAAATGTTCTCAGCCTGCATGTCCCACAGGCACTGGTACTGCAGCCACACCTGGAGAAGAGCATCACAGAAGCACAGTGGGGTGACTCATTTGCTCATATCCTTTCACGTGTGCTGATATGCCTTCATGGGGGCTTCATAGGAACACAAACAAGTTCGCACCTTGACGTACTGCTCCACCTCGCTAACGTTCTCCTTCACTGAATTGTAGGCCTCCTCCAGGGCAGCTGGGCCATCGGGCATCCTGGTCAGAGCATTTCTGTAGAACTTTTCCTCTTCTGACAGCTCGTAGTGTACGCCCACCTGCCCATGACAGAACAGTTCACCACCGGCTCCTCAGGGATGTGTTAAACAGAAAATTTGAACAAGCACTGAAACCATCACAGACCTGGTATCTCTGACTCTGGATGCGTGGGAGGGAGAGGATGACCATCTTCCAGGAGAACATCTCTTGGAACAGCTTGTAGCGGCAGTCTTCGATGGGAGGGTTGAGGTAGATCACTTGGTTAGTGATCCGTAGCTCATGCACAACATTCTGAAAAGAGAGCACAGTAGTGTTACATATGAATCGCAGACCAAGACAACAGATTAGTGACTTGTAATACCACAAAAGAGCAGACAGTGATATCCTTGTGTGATTAAAAAAGCAATATCAGATAAAGGTGCCTTCAGAGGCATTAAGCTCCCAGGTTCTGGAGACAAAATGACCCATTTATCTGTAAATTAATCTTGACCCATAATACACAAATCAGGCGATTGACTTCCTACCTTGATTTTGGGATCTCCTCCAGGCTTGTGGCTCAGTTGTGGAGCTTCTGTGTCCATGTCCACATCAGCCTTGTCCTCCATCTGTCCCCTCAGCACCTGTGTCCAGGCCCTGAGTCCAGCCTGCAGACGTACGCCGAGGATCCTCTCGATCTACAGAAACCACCAAACAAACTGAACCACTGAAACCAGAGACTGATAGACCATTTTCAAACAAATACTGGGCATAGCATGTATAAAGGTGGCAGATAAAACAAAATACCATAGGGTAATGGTTGATATATAAAATATGTGCCTAAACAGCCATTGGAAACTATTCATCAGGCTTTTTAAGTAATGTCTTAAGTTTACAATCACATCTCTGATGACAAACTTTTTTTTAAATTATAGCCTGTAACACCTTTTTCCTAAGTAAGAAAAAGGAGTGAAAACACTGTACTGACCTCAATGTCCAGCTTGTTGACCCAGATGGGCAGGTTGGAGTATGAGTGCAGATTGAGGTCATCCACAGCTTTCTGCACTCGGTTCAGGATCTCGATGAAGGTCTTATTTTCATACATGCAGGTCTCCAGAGAACGCACCTCAAGATCAATCTTCTCCTCAATGAGGAGGAGGTCATCAACCTAGAAAACAAAGAGAAAAGCAATCATGTGAGTCACAGCTCCTCAGTTTAATATTTATTCAGAGATTTGCGTTCCAAACTGAAGGATTTGAAAGGCTGACCTTCTCCTGGAAGTTGAAGACCATTTCAGCTAGACGCTGCACATATGGGTCCAGCTTGTAGGACTCCCACACCAGAGCGATGCCTTCGGTCACTAAGGCCTGCACCTCCTTCTTTAGTCCAGCCACAAGCAGGGAGATGGATGCACGCTCCTCCACCTTCTCACAGGTTCGCTCGTAGGTGCGCACGCTCTCAATCAGGGAGATGGCAAAGGGGTAGAGCTGGTTGGCCTGATGGGCTTTGTTGACCATGGCCAGGGGCACGCGGAAGCTAAGCCATTTCAGGTTGCGCACCTCCTTGGAGAGAGTGATTATTTCAGGCAAGAAGTTGACCTTGAGCTTCAGCATGTTGCCCGTACGGCCCCGGGCGCGACTGCTCTCGATGGTGAAGATGCGACCCGACACACCCAGGTTGCGCTGCTGTACCTTCCGGGCCCAGTCGTCGAAGATCTCCTGGGTGTTGAGCTTGGCACGGAAGCTGTCGCCATCCTGCTTGAGCTTGAGGCCCTCCACATGGTTCTCCCAGCCCTTCCCCAGGACGTCCTCAACACGCTTCATGTAGGCAGTCAGCTGCCGGTCAATCTGTTTAGCCCAGATGATGGAGCCTGACACCGGAGGCAGGTCTCGCACGTGGCTCATCTTGCAGGACTGGCTCTGGGGGTACTGCACCTTGAACTTGTCATGCAGAGACTCAATGTCGTCCTTCACACGCTGGATGAGCTGCGTCTGGTACTCACGGATGGCGCCCCGGATGTGCGGCCGCACGAAGAGGGCGTTGAAGCGGGAGAAGATACGGAACATCTCATTGGCGTTCTTGGCGGTTCCCAGCTGGTCACGCAGACGGGCAGTTATGCGGGTCTCCACACGATCGATGCGCTCATCGTATCGCTTCATGGCCGCCTCCCAGGCCTCCATCCCCTCTTTGGACACGTCAAGGCCATCCACCTCCTTAACGTTCTCGTAGGCCAGGTTAACCTCTTCAATGGCATTGGCATCAGCTGCATCAAACAGAACCTCGGCCACCTTCATGTCAGGTGGTTCCACCGTTTCACCCTGTGTGTGCTGGGGCACAGCCGACACCTATAACCAGTGGAAAAAGCAATTATGAGCATGTTGCGGGTCAAGCAACATCTGCAGAGGACTGCCGCCTCAACATTCTAATACTATAGGACAAACTGCATAGTAGTTATAATGCAACTATGTATACAGGCCTCTTTTGATTGACATTCCTTGGCTTCATTGTTCTGTACCTGAGGTCGAAGAACGCGCACAATGACGGCCCTCAGCTGCTCATGCTGCCGTCGGAAACGTCTCATGTGATCCAGACGAGCCTGCAGCTTACGGTGGGCGGGACTAAGGCGCCACACCATCTTCAGGTTCTCCTCCCTCTTTCTCTTCACAATGTCCCTCAGCAGTACCTGCAGCTTCTCATACTCATCCTCCCAGGTCTGGAACACCTCAAAGCACGCTACCATGACCTGCCATGACATGCAGGGAGCAACAAACATATACAGTCAAAAACCGTATATGTGTCTCACTGTTGGGCAGCAAAGAAGTTAAGTTTAAAAATGAATGGTTAAAAATGTCCTGCCGTTGTATCCTTGCATATAATGTTTCAGTACAAATTCAGCTGTGTAAATGATAATTAAAAAAAAAAATATATATAACTATGCATGATACCCTGCATGTCGAGGGGGGGTCAAACAAAAATGTGTAATGGAATGCTGTGTGCTCACCTTCTCAAATTCTTCATAGGCTACATGCATCAGTTTCCTGGTACCCAGGACTTTGAGAAGTTGGGCACTTAGGTCCCGTGAGATGGCCTCAACCAGACGCAGTGCACGCTGGATGGGGTACTTGGTGTTGCGGATCTTGCGCAGGTGAGTGAAAATGGCCACCAAGGCCTGGCGGATCTTGTCCAGCTCCGTTGCTGACAGAAGGTCATTCAGTGGGAAGTCTTTCATTAGGGGATTGTAGTCATTGACGGTCTCCACAGCCTGCTTCAGGCCTGGGAGAAGAGACTCGCAGTTAGCGTTTAAAAGTTCCTATATCTGCCACAGGAATCATAGTAATGACAACGCAAACGGGCACGCTTCCTACGTTTCTGGCGGTGGACGGGTCTTACCGGTGTCAGTGTCAAAGCTGACGGTGGCATGGAAGCGCTTGCCATGTTTGAGGATATCTAGAGTGAGCAGCACCTCTGGACTCTCCCTCTTCTCCTGGATGCGGTTCAGAGCACGCTCCAGATTCAGCCAGAAACTGATCTCCTGCAGTGCTGTTCCAGAGGCAGGGTCCCGGTCCAGTTTAGTCACCTAGATTTGAGCCGAGGAAGGAGGAATGAAACAGCCTTAATTATCCTACATTAAATTAGAATCCCATAGTGAGAGCGGCACAAGAGTTAAGTCTGGGAAAGTAATAATGAGTGACTTCACTGAGCCTTGAAACAAGGGAATGTTCATGTCCTCATTGTAGCATCTAGTCCCTGCTCACCTTCTGGATTTCCCTGATCCAGCGGTTGACGCCTGACTGCAGCTGATTGAGGAAGGTGGGGTCCTCAACCTTGTCTCCAAAATCTGTGACCTTGGGCTTCTCTCCATGCTCGTAGCACTGCTTGGCAATGTTGGTGATGATGGGGTGGATGAGGAGGCTTATCTCTGGGATCTCAATGTTCTGCTGGAGGTGCAGCAGCCCCATCTCCAGCTCTGCAATCTTCTTCTCCACAGAGGGCGCCATCTTGTCCCCATCCCTGGGTGTGGCAGGACAAAGTGGGCAATAAGGGCTCATTCAATAGCAATGAGAAAACTGTGAACACTTTGCCTTAGCACCTGCAGTGGTAATTAATTTAATTGAATGGTGAATGGTATCTGTGGTTTCAGGTCTACCTGTCAGCCTTGCCAGACTCCCGGATGTAGGACTTGAAGAAGGGGGCGACAGCATTGCTGATGAATGAGTGGAGGGTCTCATAGGGGGAATCCTCACTCAAAGTAAGGATGCGCACTTGGGTAGAAATGGGCTTGTCTGCATCAATGACTACTGCCCTCTTGATTAAAGCCAAACTGCAGTGACACATGAACGCATTGTTTTACACTAAATCAAGTCCATGACATTTCATTTCAAGATCACATTGTTAGAAAATCTTATGGTGCAACATATACAGTTCCAATAATGACAAATTTAAGACTGAGTTTCAAAGCATCTCATTTCATCGATAAAATATACCAAAACAATGGGGTTGGCAATATACATTGTATAAGGGCAATATTCATGCAATCAAAGAGATGGATAACAGCATATGCTAAATTAACATAATGTAATTCAACAAACACTTAAACAGGGAATTTGAAGGTTGACAGATCGAAGCTTTAAGAATAAGCTTCTTTCCCACTGAAAACAGGATCAGGACTGAAATGAAAAGCACCATATGTATCTCTGATTAAGGCTGCTACCTTGAGAAAGCAGTCTCCTCGTGTTTTGATTAGCCAGGGCATTCTAAAAGACTGTACACTTGTGGTCTGTACCTGTTCGATTTCAGCCCGTAGTGAATATCAATGCTGATGTTGTAGGAGATGCACTCCTTCTCCTCTTCTCCCTCATCCCCAACATCCTCTGACAAAGACAAAAGAACAGTCTTAAGAGTGCAAACAAACTCATCTGCAGCTATGGAAGAAATGCAATACATATCATGCCATTTGTCATTCTGATTAGTTGTAATGTTTTACAGACACTAGAAAATGCAGTAAATAATCTGTCATATTTAGAAGGTTTCAGCTGAATACCTTAGCTTATAATAAGCATTAAAATGCCCAATTTCAATGCTAAAATTGCCCGGCAGTCTAGGATGTTACTTCCCTGTCTCACCAGCATCCAAACCAAACAAAGCCAGGGGAAATCCTAAATTACTATTTTTATTTATTTATTTATTTTTTATTTTTATTTATTTAATGGTGAATATGCAAGTTACAATAAACTGAATTTTATGAATAACTAATACAAATTTAATGAAAATGGAAGTCTGAAAAAGTAGCCGAATCAGTCAACTGAATCTGTTATTTATTTTTAATTTATATTTTTAACTGCCAAATCCACAAAGGCTATTTAGATACAGAGTAGCTCCTTAGACTTGTGCTCTTTGCTCACAAAGTATTGATGGTAAATTATTTTGTTACACAAATAAAATGTAAAATTTTTCCTTATTAGGTTGATGAAGGTGAAACATAGAGCCCATTTGTAAAGAAAAAAGTAGGCTAAAATAAGACCTAGCTTTGTGTGCAATTTCACATTCCTGATTTTAGAAAATGCATAAGAAATATACATTTCTTAAGAAAATATAGTCAATGTTCAGCAGGTAAGAGAGAAAGTAAATTACTAAATTTGTAACATTTTCTGTACAAATTGTGCATCCACAGGTACGATTAACTGAATAAGAGTGGGTGGTTGTGGATGTCCCTTATGGAAAAAGAATATACTGCATTATATTGTAAATATCAAAATTATCATCACAATATATTTAAAATATACAGCAGTATATTACATTTCGATAAGGGGTGGTTTAGCTTTAATGCTGCAGAGCTGCCAAAACAACCTTGCATCAGCTGATGTCTGGATGGGTGGGGTTGTCTGTAAACATGTGATGTCATTGCTGCAGAAGGCCCAAAGGCACAAAGATGGACCTGCATTGCAGCTAGTCATTTGCGCAAATGCATCACGCCTAAATGATGAGCAAATGAGGTACTGCAAGCTGCAGATAGCATTGGGGAATGCAGTAAGCTCACTCTTCAGAGAAAACAAAAGGAGATAAAAAAATATTTCCACGTTATTTCTACTGACCAACTGTAAAATAGCTACATCCACAAAACAGACACAAGGTTGCGAACGGCCTCTCCAAAGCACGCCCTTTGGAACTGCATAGCAAAAACTATACAAGTAATTGCACCACTTAAGAATGAACAGGCATCGGCATACTGTAAGTGAAGTGCAATCCATTATTATTGAAATGAAAGAAATCTCATTATTCAAAACTTCAAGCGTTGTCAAAACGCATTCCAGACAAGGCGTTTGTGAAAACGTTTACGTTAAAGAATTTGCTTTAGGGCACATTTCATTTTAATTCAAACACTTTAAAAATTTTTTTTAGCTGTCGACTGTTTAGTGAAGTCATCCAAGTTGGCTAACGTTAAGTTAACGTTAGCTACTTTACTAAATTACCTATAATGCAAGATAGTCAGTGTTAACGTTAAGTTAGCCAAGTTAACCATCCAGCTACCCAAATGTCACCCTTGAGCACAACCGAGTAACGTTGTGACAGCTGGATAGTCATATCAACACGTATCAGGATGGGTAGCTAGTACCTGTTAATGTTACCGTAATGTTACTTCTGTAACCTTTTGCTATATCAGGAATCTGGATTATGTGTCCATAAGTAATGCGATTTCAATACATAAACGACCACACCCAGTACAAGTCAACGAGCGATCGTTAAATTACATTTAACGTTACGCATTTTACGTTAGGAAACTAAACTTACCTTGGCAAATGGTTAATAATGTTCGCATGAAAACGTCATACTCTAGCTATCGATATCCTTTCTGTTAGATAGCCATTGCTACGTATAACGTTACTGCAATACAACTCAGGTAGTTCAGGCTAGCAGCTAGTTAGCTCCGAAACCAATGCAATAGTGCATTAAATTACTAGTAAATTAACTAACGTTAGCTGTGAATCCACAAAGCTAGTTAACATGCAAATGTAGCGATATTAACGAGATATCCAATGTTGCTAGCATTGGCTCAACAACGGGACTTGCTAGCTTTCTTCAACCTCGGCCCAAACGTCAGAATGATGCAGCATCATTTTTATTATTCCATGATTCACATTAACTAGCTAACGTTAGCCAAATAATTAAGTGTAATTTCAGCCAGATCATCTTAATAAGACAAACCTTTTAGGGTACACCTCTCAACCAGAATGGTGTGTATTTGAGGGTCTGAGAGGAATTTCCTCATCTGCTCCACCGCACTCTTTTCTTCTAGGGCGGTTTCCAGGGAGGCCGGAGCCTCGCCGCCATCTTCCAGAAGCAGCGGGACGAGTTTGCGAATATGCTTCTGTAGAACCGAGGTATCAGCAACAGTCTGCACGACAGCGGACACCTCCATGGTGCCCGAGCTATCTTCACCTCCACCGCCGTCAGACATCTTCAAACCAGTCAACTACAAGCGATTGTCGGCCAGAGAAGACAGTCAACGCTAGATCGAATAGACTACTCTCCTCCAGTTCCATCCACTGAATGGGGAGCTTGTGTTGGAGCTTGATATACGGAAACTGTCATTCGAGTGACATCTTGGAGTTGAGCCAAAAGCGGTGCATTCTGGAACTTGTTGTACCAACAGTACAACAGTAACTGTGTTTAACTAAATAGATACTACAATGCCCACAATTGAACGTGTCAAATCACTGGCTTTCATTTTTTTGGTTCAATTTTGCGCATTCTGCTTAGGTTTGACGTTTTTTGTTAATTCTGTTCACTGAGCTCATTAAAATATCTAAAGTGGATATAACTAAAATCTGGGAATGAGCGCGCACCGTTGATAAAAAATGACAAAAACTCACAAGAGGTGCTGACATTCTTCCTCTTTATAGGTAACAATTAAGATAATACGCTGCGCAAATCTAGTATAAACATAGGGATGTGACATTTTATTGATGATTAATTCATGAAGATTGACGTTCCCTTTTTTTTCAATGTAAGAGATAAGTGTTGGTATTAATCTGTAGGCTACAACGTTATTTTGTTTATAGCCTACGACTTTTGAGCAGTACAGTCGTAAATTATATACATTATTATATACAGGCCCTTGGACAAGCCGGTTTTCTATGATCAATGTTCTTAGCACTTTGGGAATATCAGCAGACAATATATGACTCTCTCTCTCTCTCTCTCTATATATATATATATATATACACACACACACACTACCGTTCAAAAGTTTGGAATCACTGAGACATTTTTATGTTTTTGAAAAAAATTGATACTTTTATTCACCCAGGTAGCATTGCTGCGCTTAATATAATGGGAATGGTTTCTCTAGTATCAAATTAGCACATTACCATTAGCGTGAAGTAACAGTGTGTTGTTAGTACACTGGAATAATGACTGATGGAAATGGGGCTTTGCAATCATATGTAAAGACTGAATTAAAAAACAGTTATTTAAAATAGTAATAATAATTTGTAACATTATAAATGTCATGACTGTACTTTTTAATACATTTTTTACTGTACATTTTGATCAGCACTGGTTGATATTCCCAAGTCCTGGGGTCCACAGAAGATTAAAAATGACATAAAATTACATGATGTACGTCATACAAATAGACATAGACTGACATGCACATACAGTCAAGCCGGAAAGTCTGCACACCCCTTTCACCTTCTCCACGTTTTATTATGTTACAGGCATATTCTACAATAGATTGAGTTCATTTTTTATCTCAAAATTCTACACAACGTAGCCCATGATGACAAAGTGAAAACAGGTTTTTAGACATTTGTGCTAATTTATAGAAAATCAAAATGTAAAATATCATATGTACACAAGTGTGCACACCCTTTGATATGACACCCAAAAGTGAGCTGAGGTGCATTTTGTTTCCACTGATACTGCTTGAGATGTTTCTACAACTTAATTGGAGTCCAGCTGTGATAAATTCAATTGATTGGACATGATTGGGGATTGCCAACACCTGCCTATATAAGGTCCCACAGTTGACAGTGCATGTCAGAGCAACAAAGCAAGCCATGGGGTCAAAGGAATTATCTTCAGACCTCAGAAACAGGATTGTGTCAAGGCATAGATCTGGAGAAGGGTACGGAAATATCTCTGCAGCTTTACAGGTCCCAAAGAGCACAGTGGCCACCATCATTCATAAATGGAAGACGTTTGGAACCACCAAGAATCTTCCTAGACCTGGCCGCCCGGCCAAACTGAGCAATCGGGGAAGACGGGTCTTAGCCAGGGAGGTGAACAGGAACCCGAGGGTCACTCTGACAGAGCTTCAGCGTATCCTTGTGGAGATGGGAGAACCTTTCAGAAGATCAACCATCCAGGCAGCACTCTACCAATCAGGTCTTTATGGTAGAGTGGCCAGACTGAAGCCCCTTCTTAGTAAAAGGCACATCACAGCCCGCTTGGAGTTTGCTAAAAGGCACCTAGAGGACTCTCAAACCATGAGAATCAAGATTTTCTGGTCTGATGAAACCAAAATTGAACTTTTTGGCCTGAATACCAAGCGTCACATCTAGAAGAAACCAGGCACTGCTCATCACCTGGCTAATACCATCCCTACAGTGAAGCATGTTTTTCAGCAGCGGGAACGGGGCGACTAGTCCTGATAGAGGGAAAGATGAATGCAGCTAAGTACACCGAGATTCTTGAAGAAAACCTGCTCTGGACCTCAGACTGGGGCGAAGGTTTACCTTCCAACATGACAACGACCCGAAGCACACAGCTAAGAGAACAAAGGAGTGGCTTCGTAGAAAGTGTGTGCATGTCCTTGAGTGGCCCAGCCAGAGCCCAGACCTGAATCCAATTGAACATCTGTGGAAAGAGCTGAAAATGGCTGTGTACAGACGTCCCCATCCAACCTGACGGAGCTTGCAAGGATATGCCAAGAGGAATGAGCAAAAATGTCCAGAAACAAGTGTGCCAAACTCATAGCTTCTTTCCCAAGATGCCTTGAAGCTTTAATCACTGCCAAAGGTGCAGCAACCAAGTATTAGGCTAAGGGTGTGTACAGATATGTAACCCCTAAATAACCTATTTTTGTCATTAAAATAAAATTGCATATTTTCTAAAAACCTGTTTTCACTTCGTCATTATTGTGTAGATGTTTGAGGCAAAAAATGAACTCAACCTATTGTAGTATAAGTCTGTAGCGTAATAAAACGTGGATAAGGTGAAAGGGGTGTGCAGACTTTCCGGCTTGACTGTATACACATAGACTAACATCCTACAAATAAACATGTACACATAACAGCAGGACATCATGACTTCATATTTCACGTTGGACATGAACACGGAGGAGCTCGAACACAAAGGAACATGAATTAGCAGAACACATAATAGCAGGACATAATCATGACAGATATCAGACAACACTTGACAGAAACAGGACTGGGTAATGGTCGAGGGGGTCCCATCAAATGGTCATCTACATGAGGTATTATTTCAGACATTTTTTGAAGGTGAATTTATTTTGTGTGCTTGTAATTAGAGGAGGTAGGTTGTTCCAGCTAGTAATTGCTCTGTATATAACAATAGATCTTAGGAAATCTGGTCTAGGGGGTAACAGGTGGCCTTGACTGGCATTTCTTATATAGTGATTATGTCTGTAGTTGATGTAGACTATTTGATTGTGTGTTTTTTATTTATTTTTTTATAAAAATAAAAAAAAGTAATAGGTTCTTAATAAACATCAGTAAACTTGGAGTTTTTGTTCTACTTTGAGCCATGCTAGGTGTTTATTCATGTAATCAATGTTTGTGCGCATTGAACACTGGAGTGCCAATCTAGCTGCCCTATTTTGTGCTAACTGAAGTTTATTTATTTCCTTTGCAGATGACCATATGACTGGACAATACTGTATATGAGACAAGACGAGTGATTGTATGACCTGATTTAGTGTGGATGGTGTCAAATAGGCGGAACATTTTCTTATCATTCCAATTCCCTTCCCCATCTTACTGAGGATTTTTGCAATATGATCTGACAATGAGCCATCTAGTGTTACTCCCAGAAGTTTGGTTGTCATAACCTGTTCAACAGGCACTGCTGACATGGTCAGATTTAGTTGTGGGTCACGTGCCAGAGTGGACCTTGAGTTAAACACTATGCAGGATTACTGAGTTAGCTGGATAACTGCCCTGAGTAAAACCCGGAACATGGTAAGTAAAAAGAGCTGTTCTGGGTTTTACTCAGTGCAGTTATCCAACTCACTAATCCTGCTTCGAATTGTGATACAGCCCACTGATCTCTTAGGGCCTAGGCCTTAGTCTCCCGAAGCTGGCTGCAGAGATAATTGCCAAAGCCCTCACCTACATTCTTTTACCGGTCTCTTTTATTCAATGTTTATTCCCAAATGTTTGGAAAGCAGCCTATCTGCTCCCTGTTAAAAGTGTGTGCTTCTGAACTCAGTAATAATTTTGTAATCACTGGAAGACAATTCTTACATAACCATATACTTAATAAAGCACAGTTTGCATTCATATCTGGTCACAGTGCATTTATTGCTGGCTGTACATTGATTAACAACATTGCCTTGCCCCATTTATTGACCATTCCTGAGACAGGTGCGTGAGGGTTGGACCCGAAATGCACGACTCAGAAACAGCGGTTGAATGATAAAGTCCCGTCAGGGCTTTATTAAAGGAATGTCCAATGAGCGTAGTCAAAAAGCAAGCAAAGTTCATACACAAAAAATCCAGCCAAAACCAATATACAGTACTGAGGGAGAAGGCAGTTTCAGAATCGGTATACCATTCAATAGTCCAGTAACCAGAGTAGCTGTTAGCGGGGCAGAAGTACAGGCAGACGGTAGGCAGGCTCGGTGTCGAAGGCAATGCAAGAGTCAAGACCGAAGTCCGCTCCGCGGGGCAAAAGTACAAAAGACAGCAGGCAAAAACTTGTGGTACAGGCAGGCAGTGGTTAACAAAACAGAGGTCAATAACAATGGTTAATAACAGGCTTGGATCGTAAACAAAAAGGCATGCTTGGAAAACCGCTCAAAAGTGCACTGACAAACAGGAGGCAACAATTTCAACAAGACATGAACACTGAGCTTAAATGCAGGTGTAGACCGGTGCAGACACTTAGCTTGAGAGCAGCATGCGAATGGAAATCAGGTGTGGAAGGCTGACAAGGTAACAAGATAATTAGTACTCGTTAGTAATAAACCTATCCTGACCTAGCATTAGTAAATTAGTAAATGACATGCATGAGAAATGTAAGGTAAACATGAACACATGGTTAGAGAGTTAGTATTACCCAATCCTGATCTAACGTTAGTAGATTAGTAAATAGACACGGGAAAATGAAACAATTAGGGAAACGTGAGCGACAGCAAGAGATAGAGAAACAGCATGAACGCAAGGCTGCGGAAAAACACGGAAATGTGTATGCTAAACAATGAACAGGAAACGTAACATGAATCAAATATAAAACGTGACATGACAAGACTAGAAAATAAATCGTAACAATAATCAAACATGAAACGTGACATGACATAAAAATGAAACGTAACAAGAATAAAACATAAAACGTGGCGTGACGATACTAAACACAATACGTGACATTAACAATAAATCTAACTATGAAAATAAAATAAAATAAAACGTGACATGACGACTAGAATCATGACAATTCCAAGGCCTTTGATACAGTTGACCACACCCTACTAATATGGGACATTGACTTTGGATCTGTAGCATACAACTAGTTTCCCAACTATCTTTCTAACAGAGCACAGTGTGGGAGAATTTTGGTTCTCCCAATTAAAAATTAAGTAACTGATTATTATTAACAAATCTTAATATACAAAATAAAGAAATGACTCTTGACTGACCCCTTTGTCAGTACAAGAACATACAGGGGTGGACAACATAAGGAAAACATCAGTTTTCCATAAAACATAAAAAAGCTGCCACATGTTTGTTAAGCAAAAAATGTGAGATAAACAGCACAATATGAATTGATAGATCTTATTTATGGTTGCTGCACCAACATAAAAGGCTTGTCACCGGAGCTAAGAATTTGTAATCCATTGAACCTTGAACTTTGAAAGTTGAGCAAAGTGCTGTTGAAATCATTTACTTAAAAATTTTTAATTGGGAGAACCAAAATTATTTGTGCATATAGGTGCCCCTTTTGGATATTACAAAAAAGCTCCATCCTAGGCTATCAATCTTGTTCAATTCTGTCTGTAATATAATACAATTATTTGTGGATTACACAATTCTTTATTGCTGTACCTTGACCCTTGCCAACGCTTTCCAATGGCCCCAGACTGCTTTCAATTTCATTCAGTCTGTAGCTACTCCTTGATCCTCAGAGCAGGTAAAACTAAATATCTGAGATCTCGATTCACTCAGATCTCGATCTGAGTTTTTAAGATCTCGATTCACAATTTCTGATGACTTTAAATTAACACTTTTGGTGGTAATTGCATAGAAAGAGTGTCCTTTTACAAATATTTTGGGATTTGGCTTGATGAAAAGCTAAAAAAGTTTTTAAAAGTTGAGAAATAAGTTAGGCTACTTTAGAAATACCATGTTTTAGTTTTGACACCACGTGGTAACTCATCAAACTACTATCTGTGTTAGATCACGGAGACACACTTTGAATGCACACATCCAAAACTACTTTACACACCTTTTTATAGTGCACTTAATTTCATTACAGGTTCTAAATCTCTAATCTACCACTGTCTTTTTTATATCAATGGTTTCGACTAACGTCCTTAAATTTTTGTAGAACCATCCACTGGTATATATTCATCTGTAGGGCAATATTGACTGATTTTGACTGATTTGACTGATTCCTTCGTATCTCGCTCTGGATAAGAGTGGCTGCTAAGTGATAGTAATGTAATGTAATGTATGTCTCTCTACTCTAGAGTAGAACTCTACTAGAATTCCAAAAAAAGTCACCTTTAACTGAACATGCCAATTTAAATGAGTGATTTTAAATGCGTAATTCATGACAGTGACTGAAGTATGCTCCTGCTTCTAATTTTTGCTTTTAATTCTTCTTTACACAACTGTCTGTATAATCCCTGTATGTTGTTGTCATTTTTACTGTTCACTATCTTTACCTTAACACACTTTGTGCCCCATATATTTTGATTTCAGTGGGGGTTTCCTGGTAAAGAATAAAAAAAAGATAAATAAGAGATGATCAAACAATCCATGTGCAAATATAACCACATTTGAACATTGAACATCGTTGGTACTAGTTGGCAACGCCAGAGGGCAATGTTGATTTACAAACTGTCCTATTGTCATTCAATAATTTAACGTCAGTACTGTCAGATACTCACTTTTACAGGAGTAAAATCTGAATAATAAACAAAATCAATTTAAATACATTACAATGTATTTCAACAATTATCTGTTAATATACCACTGGCACTCTTCAAATAATTTTTTTTGGACTAAATTATTTTTCTAAACAAAAATTGTTTCATTTATTTTCAGAAACGTCCATTTCTAAACCTGTTATTGTGTAGCCTATCTAAATATTTTAGCCAGTTACATTTAACTTGTGTCACAATCTGTTTTCTGGTGGCCATTACAGTAATTCGAAGACAACTATAAATTGTCTTACTAATCAGTGTTTCCCTTGTAGCTTTAGCAAGATCTCGGAGAAATTATATAAACACATAGTAATAGACCACGCATGTGTAACGTGAAAATGTAATTCCTTCAACTCACTTGAGTTTACTGCATCCAGGCGCCCCTACACTCTTGAATTCTCACAGCCCATCCGTAGAAGAGCGATGTTAGGTCACCTGACCGACAGCAGCCTATCAAATCCATTGGAGCAAAGACGAACCGCTGCAGTTTGTTCGTCTGTGAGACAGTGAGCGAAAGAGGTAACGCTGGACCAGAATCGGGAGAGTGTCAGTAGGGGGACGAGGGAGGTCATTTCTCTGCAATGCCGAATAAAACAAAAAAAGATAAGGTGAGTTTTTGTCTTTTAAATATGCAATAAATATAAAGGCTTATAGAACATGGAATTGGTTATGCCTATGTCGTAAAAAACTACCCAGCCATCCATAAACCTCAAGGCCTACACTGACTAGGGTTCATCTCTACAGTCAGCAAAGAGCAAGCGAGTTTAGTGAACATGCATGAAGTATTGGCAAGCTTGTGGAGCTAACGTTATGGCGAAGCTATCAGGCTAACTGAAAAGTTAGGAAGTGATGATTGGGTCAAAGGAAAGTCACTTGGTAATTTCAAGAAGTAACGTTATAGTTTGCCATACCTATATAAATATGACTATTTTTTAACAATGTACGTTGCGTAGTGTAACGTTAATAGTTTTTTGTTTTTTTGTTTTATTGTGTTGGAATATCACATTTCGTATTAAGCTACGTTAACGTTACCCAGACAACTTTAGTTAGCCAGCGAGCTGTATAACTTGGTATCTAAGTGGGAGGCTTTCTAACGAGATATTTGGAAACTATTAACCTACCGTTATAGAACATTGTGGTATTGAATTAAACTCAGTTGAACAGGGTGATACAACCGATTTGTGTTTTATTTAGGAATCTCCGAAGTCGGGAAAATCGGCCAAAACTGGAGCCAAAGATGGGCAGGAAAATTCAGAACACGAGGTGAGTAAGAATAGCTAATACCTTCTAATTTCGTTATCTAGCTCGCTAGATTACCACTTGGCTGGATAAATGGCTAACATGCAAACGTTCGCATTCCAGAATATTCTTTATAATTTATGGTTGGCTAACGTTACATATCTTGGCAAAATAACAGTCTGTGCTTTTTAGTCTTGATGATTTCTATTGTAGTTTAGTTGGCACTATGGTTTAGATGTTGTGTCCAACATCCATTGGACCTCGGTCTATGCTTGTAGTAGTGCCGATGAACTTCCAAAGTTGTGAATCAACAGTGGGTGGCAAACACCGAACATACTGATTGTATTAATAACATGTTTGTTCTATGCTGTTAATATTGTGCATATATTCCATCTTGAACGGAGGACATGTATACAACCAGTTACATTCTTTTGACACACAAACTGAACGTTGACACCCTTGGCTTGTTGTTAGGACATGCCATGGTATACATCAGACTGACATAGGCTGGGAATTGAAGTGTGCTAATGACACTTCCCTAGAAGTCCTGTTTGGACCAAAATGTCTTGCTAAACGGTAGACATCTTTGGCTGTTTGTTTGCACATTATTTTAATTAATTTTCAAGGCTGTTTATACTCACTACTCTGCCACCATGAGAGGAATTTTGCAGCAAGTCCACAGTATCTCAGGTTTTTGTTTGTGCCATCTTTTGATATCTCTGTGTGGATGAATAATTGTTATGTAAGAGAAGGATTAAAGGGAATTTGAGTTTGTTTAGAGCTGGGTGGTGCATGTCTCCATTGTCTCATTTTTATTTTTATTTTGTGGAAGTCTTTGTTTGTGGGTGTGCAAATCCAAATGAGTAATCTGAAAGTTGATGAACCAGTGCTGCGGTGAACAGCGTAAAAAGAGATTTAGAGCTGCAACTTTAGCGTCCAAAGAGACCCTTGTCCGCTGGGGTTTCCATTATTTGTAATATTACCGTGCTCTCATGCATTATTTAGTTTTGAAATATGACCTCTTTAGCATCCTTGCAAATGTAAGCTGGAAGGATTTTTTTGTTTGTTGTTGTTGTATTTAGTGGTTTGGAGGAAGGAAGGGAGTCCGGTGCAGTGAGAGGTTGTAGCAGCTGACATTCCTTTACCCTGCTGGCCTGTACCAGCCTCAGGTTCTTAGAAAAAAGAGAATGGAAAAAGAAAAAAGGCCCACATGCTGAAGAGTCTCTCTCTACTTCTCCATGCAGAAACCGCTCAGTCTGTGGGCTGCTGGCGCACAGTTTCTCTGTGGGCAGAAATGGCCGCTGAGCCGAGGCTGGTTTATGTGGCCCACCACCCCCTCCCAACCATGTCGAGCCATAATCCGGGTTATCTGTTCAGCGATTTGTGTCAGCCACCATTCAGTACGTGGATGTAATGCGCCAACTTATTTCAAATTTAAATCACCAGTCGGCAAGCTGTTGCTGGACTGCAGAAAGCAACCCCCACTCCCGGATGGCATTTAGTCCCTAAAGCAGAGCTGTTCCCTGTTCCTAGTATTGGTAACACAATAACTTGTGCTGTAGCCCTGGCGATGACTTTAAATAAGTTACCTTTAAATTGCTGTATTGTGTCACTTAATTCACTTGGCTTAATTGGCTATTTTTCTAGTTTTAAAGATAACAGAAAGGAATTCCATGCGCTGATCCAGTTGCTTTGACTTCTAAAATTCTGAGTTGACTGAGTTGAAGTCACAGACATTGCTAGGCCATTGGCACAGGTAGACATGTCTAGAATATCACATGGGTATTAGTCACCGTCTTGCCTCCGGTCTCCTCACTGATGCTGTGGTGGATTCAGGGCGATAAAGGGCAGTGCCACAGAAAGTTCATTACTTAGCCAGAATTGGATATATTCCAAGTGCGGAATTCCCACTGAGGGGGAAATTGAACGTTACTGTAGTTGCATATGTATGAACTTCAGATAGGAGATGATCTGTATGCAGACATGCTCCGTTCCCACAATGACAAGTATCATGTAGAAGCTACCATTGTGGTCATGCTCTCTAAAGCCTCCAGAAGCTGGACTGAAACTCAGGATTTTGGCGTCATTTCCTCTGCTCTGTCAGAGTGTCTCTGTGCAAACGGTGGTACATTCATTTATTAAGCTTGTGTTATTAGGGATTGCATGTTTGCTATGCTTAGTCCCTGGGCCCCTTGCCTTCTGGCCGAAGCGTACAGTTGCTCTTGTCCAAATCAAACCACCAGAAAGATGAGTGCAGCGTCAAAGGGCACGATAAGATTGCCATATATAACCACGGCGATATACTGCGGCATGTGTTAAAGGAATTTAGTTGATGTGCATACTGCATAGGCGGGATACATCTATTCCTCAGTGTCCTGACTATGTCAGAGGTGGCCAACCCAGGCCCTGGACTGTCGCAGGGTCTGATGGTCTTTGCTGTTACTCGGCACCTAATTGATCAGTTAAAGCAGTCGATTACGCGTTTAGCTCGCCTCACCAAAGGGGTATACTACAAAGCGAGATTAAGGGGATAGCGAGCTAAATTTAGCTTCAACCCTGGGTTTTCTGTATCACAAAGCCGACTCCCTTTTAATCGAGGTATATTGCCACGGCAACTTACTCTGCACGGCTAACCTGCTCCGGGGCAGGTTATGTTCAGGATAACATATTGAAACATATAAAAGCACTACCCTTTGACCAATCAACTCCTTGGCTTTGGAAAAAGGCGTCTCCATTCCAAAGGATCCTGTTGAGATATGTACGGATATTGAGGGAATTTCTTCGCAGGGCGAGATTAGTGAGTTCCGCAAAAGATTGAAATACTTTTTTTTAAATGATGTGATTGCTTCAGAAATATCTTAAACATGTTGTATCAAGTTTAAAGTTTGACAATAAATGACAATGTACTGAGAGTATAGATTTATTTGTTACGGGAAGGTGAATAATTAACTAGCCTAACGAATTTAACCTTTTTTATTTTTATTTTTTCAAACGCTTCTTCCTGACCTTTTCGGGGGAAACGGTGTTGCTTTTTGCTCATATGATTGTTTCATGTTCTTATCCGTCCATTATATCTGTCCATATCAGTCTTTTTTCCCCCACAGGAGAGAAATACGTTGCTCCAGTACAGCCCATGCTGCACCGTTATAGGCTCGTTGTTGTAGACACCGCCCCTTTTATGGGAACGCGCACGTACCTTGATTAATAAAGTTGATAACCACGTTCGTAGTACAAGTTAAGCCAGATTGCGGTGTTTAGGCTTTCTGAAGCCAGCTAACGGAAAGAAACCCTGACTATGTTAAGCTTCCTTCGTCGTATGCCCCCCTGGTTTCTTGGATCTAAAGACCCTGCGGCTCTCCAGGAACTGGGTTGGATACCTCTGGACTATGTTGTTAAAGACAGGCAGCCTGGCAGCCACCACCATCTCCGCTCTAATGGGGGCTTTTAATAGGACGAGAAACAGGTTTGAGAAAGCATGTAGTCTTTATTAAGTCCCTTTTGTGAGGTCAGTGTGGGGGGCCTGCTCATTCTATCCAGTTGTTGCCTTCACATGACATGATATATACGGAGGTCAAAGAAACCGCTGTACCATGAATACATTCGAAATGGTGAGGATTTTGTGTTGCAAGCGTGCATATTTTTAATGAAGTTTCTATAGCATGTTGCATAAAGGGACATGGATTACAAGGTATCCAGGCAGGCTTTCTTTAGTTTGAAGGCTATAAGGAGACAGGGTTCTCTGAGCACAGCCACACAGTGTTCTTTCAAAAGCAACAATGTTGTCACGTCAGGCCCTGGTGTCATGAGCTCCTGTATGAGAGCGTTCAATGTAGCCGCTCTCAGTGGAAGCTCAAGAATGCAGTTTTTTTGTTTTTCTGGCAGGACTGGTGTGGCAAAAGCTCGCTCCGTTCCCCGACTCATTTTACAATCCGAGCATGCACTTTCCCATCCCGTCACGAAACAGTCTCCCTAGGCTGTGTCTGAAATCAGCACCCTTCTATACTATGCAGTAGGCTTGTTGAGTAGACAGGGCGAGAAAGTCGTTAAGTAGGCAAAATTTTCTCTAAGTGTAGTATACTTAACCCCTTCACGCAGATGGCAGATTTGGTCAATTCTCACCTATTTAGGGGGTGCTCTGTTTGAGGCTCTATAACTCCAGGTGTGAGCATCACAGAAACTTAGCAAATAGGTTAAATGAAACAAGACGGTTGTACCATTTACAATATTAACTTTATATTAGTTTTTTATGTCAAAATAAAGTGCCACAAATGCAAAGAAACTTTGTAAAAATGCTTTTATTTAGTTTGCAATGAATGAGCTACATATGTGAAACTCCGTGTCCACAAGTGTGCAAAATCTGAGGAGATCTATGACTATGATGCAAAATATAGGCAGTGTATCCTGTTGTCCATTAGTGTCTCCAGATCTATCCAAATTGCTAAATTGTGCACTGCTCTAAATCAGAAAAAATTATATGGATTATAAAACTCACTTTTGCATCATTTTCAAGTAGGAATTACTATCTTGGTTAGTATAGGGGAGCCGATATCAGTGGCTACGTACACACTGCAGCTAAATACGGTTGTCACACCCCATTGGCGTGCTTAAACCTGTTATGTTTACACACAGTTTGGTTATAAAAGAAAGTGACGACCGCATTCTACAACCGTAGTCACTACGGAAATTTTCAGGTATTGACTTCCGAATTTCAGTTTGGTTGTGGTTAGTCTGTGCAGTGTGTACCAGAACCGCACTGGACAACTAGTTAAGTGACGTAGCCTACACGCTAACATTACGCACACTCTTACGCTGCTCCCTCACCCCTAATTCATTCCCGATAGTAACAAGAGGGACAGAGCGAACAAAAACCAGTTATTATTAACGGGTCATAACAAAAACAAGAAACTGCATGACCTTGCGATTGTTTAGGATTTTATAGAAAAATTCACATCATAATAATTTGTTGGACAAACTCATGCCTCGCAAATTATTTGCGAACCAATTTTCCAAAGTAAAAATTGCTATGGTTACAGGCGTTTTCACTGTCATCTCGAGATCGGGGGAGGAGAGTGACTTCTGTTATTTGTACAAACCTAAATACTGAACTCACTCCGCTCTGCTGTTAGTATGTACTGTTCACAGGGAGTGACTACCGTATTCACTCATCAGTTAATACGGTAGTCACTCCTGAAAACTGGCAGTGTGTATGTAGCCTATTCAATACATGTCATAAAATGAATAAAGTTAGTTTTGTTAATTTATAAAGCATATGCATTTGCCCCTTCTGATGGTTTAAGATGAAAACATTGGTATCACACTGTTACACACACCTAAATATGTAGCCTAATCATTCACCTCAATAAAACATCACTTTGTCCTGTACTCTACAGTATGTATGTATTCGTTTGCCCTGGGATCACATTTTTCTGCTAGGTTTTTTAATTTCATTTAATTTAAAAAAATAAATTTTTCCATTCATAATGATGCCAATGCAACTTTTACATTAATCTAGACAATATCAGCGCACAGTAAATTGGAATGATATTGGAGTGATAAATATTTTTCATTTCTTAAGTGACAAGTATAGCGAAGATACGAAGCCTAAAGCCTATTTTATGTATGATAAAATTACAATAAAAAGTAATATTCCACTAACAGGAAAATGCTGCCAAATGTTCTAGCTTCAATGAAACTCGGTACAAACATAAAACATCAATGAATGCTTACACTACAGTGTTTGAAATGCACTCAAAATGCGGAAGTAACCATATCTAACATAAGACAGTGATTGAGTGGAAAAACTAACGTACGTATGTAGCCAGCGAGAAGAACCTATTACAAGCAGTACTTTTCATACTTTTCATATCGAGGATGAAAAACTCCCGTCAGCGAATGCGTTTTCTGTACATGCGTTTGCGTCATAGTACATTGTCTATATTAAAAATGCTGTTATGCTGGGCTGTCATTTATTGTTCGAAGCATCCCAGAAAAAATAACAAAAACTGTTGGAAAAGGATATACTGTCCTCTATCGGATAAAACCGTTGTGAATAAAACCGGAATGACGTGAAATACTTCAGAGCAGCAGATAGGGCATATAGGGTTCTGTGCGTAGACGTTCCACATAGTGTAATAACATGCTAAACTGGTGTGTATTTCTCAAACAGATTGTCCAAGACAATAAATGACCACTGAATTTCGAAAGGAACTGTCTATGTATAAAACCAATGGTAGGATTGTATATTTCATATTTAGTAGCAGATATTGATAGTAGAATGACGTGGTATAATGACACAATCATTTCACATGTTTATTTTGCATTTGAGTGAGCAGGGCTTATCACTGCTTTTTTGGTATACGATCAGGCTATTGTTGGGTTCTATGGTTGGGTATCTTGTTACTATGACGGAATAGAAATTTTATATGATGAATAAATATATTTATGAACTCACACATAGATGCTATTGTCCACTATGTCACGCATAGGTAGGTGTAGTTGCAGTTGAGACTGGGTGGGGGTTTGCTTGTTAAATGGACTTGCTACGGGAAAATAGGGACACTTCGTATTTGGCAGAGTTGTCACGAATTGTGTACCAATAAAGATAAAACATGTGGTTTGTGGTTTTCACTCATAGTTTGGCTGCAGGAGCAACGAATGTCTCAGTTGAGCAAAATCTTCACAAAGTGGTTAAAACCCCCGTATGATATAATTACTTCTGGGGTTTCGCTGAGTATATCCGGGAGCACACCAAGAAGTAAGCAAAGATTTTGATTGCATAAATATGACGCGCCGCTTCGTTTTAAAAAATGAGGTGCAGCTTCGCTGATGTTTTCTTTCAATGACAACAAAAACAACACGTGGCATAGCTGTGCAATGGTGGGACGTCTTGGGACTCTTCCACAGTGTGGTTAGAAAATAGTATGGAAGATATTTTTTACGTACTGCGCGTTGCGTACTAAACAGTGCACATTAAACAGCACACATCCGCTAGTACACTGTACACAGGAGACAGGACGCAGTAGGTGGGGCTCTGATTTGGACTGTGACAGAGTGAGTCGGCCGGGTCAGAACTAGCCCACGCGCGACTTTCCTGCAGTGTTGCCACAGCTTATTGAGAGCGTTTGGCCGCGAGAATCTGCCAGGCCATCTGATAAGATCTCCAGTATCTCAACGGAGCATTAGCCACTATCGCTGTGTAAACACAGCAGTGCTGTAGTCCAAGCAAATGTTCTGCCAACTTTTTAACTGCCAATTAAGAATAAATCAATTTGGTTTGCAGCCAGATACCTCGTGCTGTGTTCCTGTCCTTTAAAATTTATTGCGATGGGGCCTTGTTGCGAGCGTACCACTACCAGGTATGTTATTTACAGACTTGGGAGGGTTATATAGCGGAAAATCAAGACCTTGATCAAATCATAGAAGAGTTTTTCCTGTGTAGGCTGTCTGAAGGGTCCAATCAGTCCCTGTAAATAATGAGTTTTTTCATATCAATTTAAATGGCTAAAAATCTTGTAAAATCCTTAAGGAGAGGTTGATTTCACAAGTACCATAAAAGCAGAAATGATGATTCACTCTGGTAGTCATCATCATGTATTTTGGGGGACACAGTTATGATCAGCGCAAAAGTACATTGTGTATAAAAAAAAAAGATTCACAAGCATAATGCATTTCACACCATTTCAGCAGTAAGCTGGTGTGTCATGATCACGCTTCGATTTCACCTGTTCACACAGGCATGAGAGGACTACTGCTGAGGCTTGAAAATTCTTTGAAAATGGATGCCAACTACAGATACAGGGGCTCTGGCAAAGACGGAATCAGAGCTGATTGCTAGAGTACACCAGTAGACCCCCTGCAGGGCATTGGGGTGGCTGATGCGCAATGCTTTTAAGGTGAAAGTTTTAAGAGGTAGGTTGTAGGATTTTTAGTCCAACAAGCGGTAAGATCCCTAGATACAAAAAAGAAACAATTGAAGTGGTGGCAAATGTACACAGAGCTGTATTTTGGACGCCTGTTGCCATGCGGCTTGCCCGTGCTGTTTGATCTTGGCAGGTGGGGCGTGTCTGCTGCGTGATCAGTTTTTCAAACACAATGGGATCTGAAACACATACTCTGTAATCGCTTTGCTGCCTGGAATGACCCCCGTGAACAAACACGCAAATTCACATTAGGCACATTTTTTTGTGCAGGGGTTTGTGCGAGAGAGTTTGTGCGTGCA
>JAKUDI010000233.1:0-50000 GCA_022702515.1 Ilyophis sp. 1 JC-2022 | reverse complement strand
GAGTTGCAGTGGATATCTACAAAACTAGTGAGTTCTCAGCAAAACTACCTGGATGGATAGATTGCACTCCGGGTATGTAAACATGTCAAAAATATAAATTTAACTGCCCCTTTATGAATGCCTCAAATGTAGAATATAATAACTTGTTTGTCTTCTGAGGACAATGTGTAATATTATATATCATGTTCCATTCTGCCTTTTGTCAGTATTTTCCAAATACAAACAAAATGCACTTCTTGAATCCTGTCTTGACTGTTAACAGCCATTCTAAATGGAAACTCTCTTCAAAAAGGAATAGATGCCTAAAAATGCTTACCACTTTTTTTAAATGAGCACATCAACAACATCATTCTCATTCTCTTCATGGTTTTGGCATATAAGGCCTTGCCTATCACAAACATCTTCAAAGGCTCCTAGCACTGTTCTCTGAAAATGTATTTTAAAAGTATTTTACTACATTATCATTTAACTTGTCCAGATCTGATTTTAAAGTAAATCTCTGGAAAAAGTTAACAGATTTTAAAATGAATCTCAGGGCAAGAGTTTAGTTGAATTTACCAAGCTCAAACTAGGTCTATTGCCCTTTAGTGCTGGGTAACTCCAAATTCCTCCTCGGTTTCTACTAAAAGTGCCTTTATGAAGACACATTTGAACATTTTTTTGTACTGGAAAGAAAAAAAAGAAGCAACATGCGCAGAGACGTTACAAGAGTACATAATGTAGTTCTACACCTGGGCCCAACTCAGTTTAAAAACTGATTTGCATGATATATTAATTTGATATCAATATGCATCTGAACTAGAGTTCTCTCACTTAATCATACTTATCATGGTGACGGCTCTTATGATAAAACGAGAAAATCTAATTCATAAACATGGACAGTGTACATTACCTCATCACACAAAACACATAAGACACTGGGACTAGACACATACACAAAGCTTTAAAATCTTAGCCTTGCCTAAACATCTCGCCTGACTCTTTTTGCAAATGCTTTCCCCTCATTCTCACAAATAGAAACAACAATCCAGATGAGACATCGGTTGCCTTTACATAATTCTTAAGCCCAAGCATATACTATGTAGAATCAAAAATAGAGATCTCTGAAGTCCTTCAGTTCAAAACATTCAACTGCAGTCATAGACGTGGTTCTCAGACACTGTAGTACACTCTGTAGTACAGAGTTTTATTCCGCCACAGAGAGAAGGAGTTGTCAAACTTCAGGAGGTAAGTTCCCTCGCCCGGAAACTCGTGACTGCCTGCCTGAACCGCCATGTGGCTGTCTTGGCGATACACTGGTAGAATCTCTCCAAGATTTGAAGAGACCACAGATTTGGACCCCTTCTCTACATCACCAGGATTCACAGGTCCTGTAATCGATGGAGAGAATGTGAGAGTGAAAAATAAATAACAGTTGTTTTTTTTAATTTTATATATATATGTATGATCCCCATACAAAAAAAATATATTTTGAAAAATGTGATCCTTTTCAAGAGATTAGTCCTGTACAACCAGCATCAATTATTTTCTTTTTTTTAAATTTTTTTAAATTGAGTTTCAGGCATACCTGTATATAAATAATTATCTTTGTTGCTTGTGGTGCTAATTACAGGTCCACAGATTAATAGTCATTTACTATTGTTTTACTAGATCTTCCAAACTGCACAAAGTACTTTATGCCCAAATATATTAGGGATTCACATGATAAAATGTATCTTTTTAAAAATCTGTCCAGTTGGAAAAACTGATCTACCAATTTGACATTGTATAACAATTCCCATCAAGCGCTTCACCGTCATCTCAAAAACATCATAGACAAACACTTCGCAATGAACCATGGGAGCTTTAGGCAAAGGAAATATTGCATACACTGTCTTTAAGATAGTTTAAATGTTCAGATGATTGTATTGCTCAATTGATGAGGAAAACGTTCACACATACAAGGTTGCATTAATGCACAAGTAAAAGAACAAAACCCTGCTGTTTTCTAAAAAGCAGGTACTGATATATTCGTCATGACATTAGATTCATTTTCAAGTTGAGAGCTGCCTGTATTGATTGGCAAAACCTGCACAGATTTTTTTATATTCTGAGCATAGCCTATAATGAACAGGGAAACAGACGGACTGACGTGGTTTGCATTAACTTGCTGACTGACGTGCTGATTTGAAGTTGCATGCGTTTCAGTTTTGACTGAGCATGTAAACAAAACAAGCGTGCCGATCAGAGTGGTCAGAGCAGGCAGTGTTAGGGGAAACATGATTTTGTGACCTTATGCAGCATTGCAGGCAACACACACCTGTGCGAGAGTTGGCAAGCTATCCAATAACAATACTTAGCAAGCTCACCAAGCTAACCACATCACTGCTGTTGTGTTGATACTGTTGCCTCATATTAATAATGCATGGAGAAGGCAATGGGTGCTGCGCTCACCCATTCTGCAAATTGTCTTGACATTAGCATGGTATGACCGCTTGCTGAAGTAGCTTACTAGCTCATTCATAAACTCACATTTAAAGCTGGCAGGCTATCCAGTAAATGTTTATCAGTGTAATATTATTGAGAAAATAATCATTTGAATGCACATTAGAACAAGCAATTAAATGAAAGTACCAGTTGTTAGCTGGCTAGCCATCATTATGCATTTGAAATGTTTTGGCTACTGCCATCACAGTTAAGAAATAGCGGATTTAAATCATAGACTGTAAAAAAATATATTGACTGTGACGACACCCACCGACTTTCCATGGGTTTGCGAAAAGCATTTTGAAACTGCGGAAGTGCAGTTTTTGCGCCGCCTTGTTGTAAAAATTGGAGCCAGAGACAGCGCAGTGGGGAAAAGGGGGGGCCCTTATATATCATGCCCGGGCCGGGTCCGAGTCGTTCGCTAAGCATGTGTGGCCCCCTCCAAGTGACGCGCGATGACTAGTGGTCCTCGATTAATCCACAAAATACTAAAATATTGGCCAAATGACACAATAACTTGGCACATGGGAGACATTAGGCAAAGAAAGAGCACCTATCGCGACAACATGTTCTTGTGGGAAAAAATTATTGACTTTGTATTTTGACCACATTTGTACCATTGACTTGTATTGAAAAGGGGGGCTGAAAGACCTGTACTGGAGCCAACTGCACTGGCATTTATGAGCAACACTCTCAACAAAACCAGGAAGTGAGCTTCAAAAACAAAGCAAGGGATGTGTCCCAATACTTGAAAGATGCATCATCCTTTCCTCCACTTCCACCTCCTCTCCTCCGTCCCCCGGAAACCGATCATTGTGTCCTAATCTAATATTGCCGATTACATATTAATTACATATTAATTGTTACAAATTAATTAATGTCTCGACGTAAACCGCAATGTCAGGTGCATTGTATACTGTACATGCAACTACTTGTACTTGAAACATACGGGCAGTTTTGCATACTTCTGGGTAGGAGATGAGTGGAGGAGACGAGTGGAGGAAAGAAAGTGAGGAGTGAAGATTATTGGGACGTGTCCCAGGTCTTAGCTCCTTGATTTAAATCCAGTGTGCTGTAACAGCACTTATTAATGCTACTACAGTTTGTTAGCCATGTTAGCACTTTTTATATTAAGCACATCAGTTCATCTGTTTATTTGATTAATGTCTTTAGAATTTAAAGGTTTAAAAATAAAAGGCATCTGTGAAATGCATTAATGAGTAACTACCCGGCCAATCAAGTTAAGTTTCTGTTGACATGTACCAATATAAATTTGTGTCATATGCAGATTAAATTGGTAAACACACATTTTCATAGGCTGCATTTAAAAAATTCAGATTTTTGAAAGCAAGTGCACTCTCTGGCAATTCGTTAGTTACATTACATTTAGTTCAGCACTGCCACAACTTTGCAACAAAGGCTAAAGAAAGACATCTACAATAAAGAACAGCAATGAAGCTTTTAAATGTAATTTCCCTGTGGTGAATTATTACTGTGATATAGTGGATTACTGTTATAGGTTGCAACTGTTGTCATCTCAGCAAGCTAGCACCTCAACTAACGAAGTTAGCCAGCAAAAGTAGCTACTTAGCTAACAAACCTAGTTACGTAGCAAATATCATTACGTTACAATATCTAACAAAACACATTAGATATTGATGGATTCTGCGATTTAACCCCTCCGCCTCCATTGCAAAAGATGTTGGGGCCAAGTTACACGGATGCCTGAATTTTCCCATGACTAACAGTGTGACTGGGTGCCCACTGACCTTCCGGCTCTTCGTCCTCGTCCTCATCGTCACTGGACTCACTAATCTGCACAGTAATAGCCCGGTTGGTGACTGGCGTCCAGTCAAAGTAGATGCCAAAGCCAATGTCATAGCCGTCGGTGGCGAACTCCCAGCACACCTGCTTGGCCTCAGGGACCGTGGGAACGCGTACAGTCATGACATCACCCCTGTATACAGTCACCATGCTGTCCTTTTCCTGCCGTAGCTTGGCCTTTAGCTCCTTCAGTGCGAGGGATGTCCAAGTGGAGGGCGGTTTGAGCGGGGGCAATGATGCTGAAACAAAAATTGTGGGAACTGACCAGTAGAATGTGCGGCAGATAATTAAATTAACACTCGCCACCAGCCAAAAGCTGGTAAATTTTGATTGTCGCAGGTAGGATTTTCTACTCTAGTAGCCACCTTGGCAGGTAACAAACCAGGTTGTGTTATATTGTAAAAGGTAATGAAGCTGGTAAAAAATTTTAAATGGCTGAATCGACAAGCCACTCTGGCCAGTGGGTGAAAAAGTTAATTTCATGCCCATGGTGCAGCTCAAAATGTAAACACACAGAAATCCATAAATAACCTCTGATCAACTGATAGAATTAGCTGCCTTTCTGCCCTTTTTAACAGTGTTTCTAACCGAAAGGAGATTGACATGAATAAAAGGTATTGGTAATGTGGAGCGGGAGAGCGGTAGTAGGAGGCGGCCGTGCCAGAGGGGAGCTCACCTTTTCTGTCTCCAGGCGGCTGCCCCTTCTCATTAGTATGATTCATTGAGTCCCCATCTATGGCCAGCCCAGAGGGATCAGCTTGGTCACTCTGCAAACAGCCACATCTCTGACACTCAGTACAATAGGTGCAAACAGGTGGCCGTGTGCACCTCTGTCACTGTATTCTTTTTTTACAAAATAAAAATTTATTCACACACACACACACACACACACACACTCACACACTCACACAAGCTGATCACAATTCTCTGAAGAAGACATTTTGTTAAAATTTGTAAGACTTTCTCTGCACAATAAATATTAAGATGGGACAGGGACTGCTCCCTTGATGGAGAAAAGAATAAAACTTGAGAGAATTGTATCACTTGCTGATTCATGATGACTTCCCACTGGATTTTGTCCTGTTGCTATAAATACTCTCATTTGTCAGAGTCTGGGGACCTATTTGCAACTTACCTAATATTAGAGAAACTCCCCAGAGCTGCACAGAACACCAGCACAGTCTTGTGTTTTTAAAGCAGACGGCTGCTAAAAGTACTAAATATCTTACATATAAAAATCGTCCGAGAAAACTACCAAGAAAAAAAGCTAAAGACGAGAAAACCATGCTGGAGCACTTGTAGTATCACACTTTCATGCCACACGGAAAATCCAATAGTAATCCACCAGGAGTACAATATATATTGTCCAGATGACAGACACCTTTGAGCCACAAAACCATCAATTACCCCTGTCAAATCTACATTTATTTTTCATTCCTGGATATTTCACAGACTTGGACTAAGTCAGATATATGTTGAACTCAAAACAACCACTAGTATAATTGTGTGAATTTAATGTCTAACAAAATTATTTTTGAAAAACAACCCCCCTAATTCTGTGGACCCTCAATGCTTCTTTTACTTATTTTAGTACTGCTCGTCAGTACAACTGGTGCACGTTGTTGTAAAGGGGCAATGATTGTCAGGGGAAAGGCTGTTCTGACTGACCTACCAAAACAATGCCAGAGAACATCAGCAGAAGAGCCTTGGTGTATCCTGGTTTACCTGTGTGGGCTGTGGTAGCCCTTTGCTGTCGTCAATCTGGGGAAGGCTGGCAGTGTCTTGTGGATCCTGGGACAGGTCTGTGCTCTGAAGCCTTTCAGCAAACACAAGAAAATGGAGGAGCACTAAGCTTTGTGCACACCTTATCTCAAAATCACATTAAAGCTTCATTTGCAATTGCTTAGAAACCAAGAAATGGCACAGATCAGATTTCTGGAAGATCATGTTGAAAAAAAGGCACAGAACAGAAAACTGATTTAGAGGTTTTAGCTACCCGATACATTGTATAACTGCAGATCAACATTTGGCATTAAAACAACATTACATTTACTAGCTACACGCTTTTGTAAAACATTAACCGTTTGAAGAGTAGGTTTTCTGGAATGTTTTTTTCAAAATTCTAATTCAAGTGTTCTATAACTCCATTGCTTTCACCAGTAGTGATTTGCTACATTAGCATTAAAATGTTCCAATCACCATATTTGTGATCTTACATTGCAAAATAGATCAAATGGCATATCTACCCTTATGGAAATGTAATATACTGCAGTATATTCAAAATATATTGTTAAGATAATTTTGATATATTTACAATATACTGCAGTATATTCTTTTTCCATAAGGGTGTAAAAATGAACGCCACAGCTTTACAACAATCCAGCATAAAATAGGTGCAATTTACCATGTTCAACATTTGAAGAAATATATGTTGGAACATATTCTATAAAAACCTGACGTCCGCCTCCACCATCGGCTAAAGGCATAAACAATGAACGTAACGTACGTTACTTAACTTACCCATCTTGAGCGTTAGCTGGGCAATTATTCGACGTTATTCCAGGAAAAGATGACACAGAGAGGGAGGACAATCTGGACTGAAGTTCCGAAGTTGGATCCAAATTTTCCATCATTACCGTCACGCCTGAATACTGTTCAGTTCAAAGAAAGTTGGCTGCTGTCCCTACAAACAAACGCACCAAATTTTTTTACATTTGCGTACCATGTAGGCTAAACTAGCGTTTTCAACCAGTCCAAGCTAGCGCTTGCTACTAGTTGCCGAACAAGCTACTACATGACAGGTCTTTAGCTACTGGTCGAATAAACGCTCTCTCTCTCCATTTCGCACACACACGCCTTTATAGGTTTCCTGTCGGGTTCTCCCCTCTTTGTGATTGTTTACAGTATTGTTGATTTAACGCTACTCTACACTCTTTGGCAATACTACCTAAACTTGTGAAATTGAATGAGGTATATTGTTTGATTGCAAACAAACTGCTTGAATGCATATTGTCGCTGTGTTTTGTTAGCTAATGATGTCAGCTTCCCAAAAGTAGAATCGGGGTCTGGAACAACACTGGTTAGCTAGCTAACCGACACTAAGTTACGTCAATTCAGATATTTTTTTGATGTGTGACTAACGTTACAGCTAACAAAGCTTGCAAGGGTATCTACCGTCAATAGTATTTATCTACGCAAGCTAACATCAGCCAGTACTATAAGATTTTGACGTTACGAAAAAAAACTTCAGCCGTTTTGCTAACGAAAAAGCGGTACCGTCAACTTTTGCATGCTTCCCACTGGTTTATTTACCGGAAATAGACAACGGGTATTAATTACAATATTCTCGTGTACTGATCATAGGTACTGATGTACTGCACATGCTTACCTGTGTTAGTGTTGCGATGATTATCGTGGCCGAAGCGCGCACTATCCGGAAACACTATCCAGAAGCAATGAGAGGAAATCGAAATTCGACACACGCACTCAAGGCACTACATAAAGCTAACGCTACACAAACACCAGTATAAAACTACTAACGAACGGGAACAGTGTAGCCTACAACCCATGATACAACCCACCCGTTCTGTGACGACCCCGATAGTTATTTGCAAGCTAACGTTGGCTACTTCCGTAATGAAACGAAAGTGGGCGGAATTTCACGATCTATCGTAAAGAAAGTCTTGCCCTTTGGCGCAACAACGCTACAGTAATACTTTTTTTTTTTTTAAACCGCTATAGTACCAAAATGATGCAGATTACTATAGCCGCCTAAATCAGAGCTTTAAGGCCAACGCACATTGCGTTGCTTAAAAATATATCTTATGCAAAGAAATACGCGTCATATCAACTGCAATATATCGCTTAGCAACACCAATGTATTTGTATCATTGACCGTAGTACTAGTAGTACTACTGCGATGAACTTGATGTTCTAATAGGTTGCTATGGTCGCAGTCTATTTGAAAATAGGTAGCATACATAGTCATGATGGCAGCTAAACCGCCCCCACTCTCTGGAATGGTGAGTGGCCAAACAGATCGAATCCATACCACTTCAACACAGAATGCGTATGCTGTGCGAAGAATGTGTATATTAAAAATATATATAATAAATTCTGGTCCATATGGTCCGAGCTGTGCAGTGATTTTATGCTGGTCAATCTGATCATAAAATAGCTGTGCTGGGGGGTATAGTACGAAGCACAGTTACTGAGTTAGCTGGATAGTCTGCACTGAGTAAAACCCAGAACAGCTCTTTTTATTTCATTCCAAGTTCCATATTTGGGAGGGTTCCGGGTTTTAATCATATCCAGCTAACTCAGTAAACCCCGTTAGACCAGTTTAGTCAAGTTGGTGTTGTGATGGTTGTGCTGGTGGACCAACTTGGTCATGCCAGACCAGCTGTATCAAGCATGCTGGTTACCAGCATAACCACTAGCTATGCCTTAGCATCCACATCTGTTAAAAAATGCCAAGTTCTAGAAATGTGTAGAAAATTAGCTTTAGAACTAACTTTGCAGTCATCTTTTAACTTTCAACGCTTTTCACCAAAACTAAAGGCAGATCCCCAAGCAAATCCGCCCGTTTTCCTACATTTGTTCAAGTAACCTATCTTCATCTTGCCTATAATTTTCTTTCTGTGACACCTCTAGGCCTACACAAATTCCAAAGGCGAGTGTATGCCAAATATTAAGATACCTATATAGGCAACGTGCTACATCTTGGTGTAGGCTTTTCGATAACACAGGAAATCTTGCTATGCTTGCTAAATACACTGCTCAAAGAAATGAAGGGAACACTTAATCAACACAGTATAACACCAAGTCAATTAAACTTCTGGGATATCAATCTGTCCAGTTAGCAAGCGTAAACAATTGTGAATCAATTACACCTGCTTTGGTGCAAATGAAAGTGACAACAGATGGACAGGAGAGGCAACAGTGGGCGGAAGGGTGTTTAATTGGGTGAAGGATTTCCTGACTTGTCGTTCCATTCAAGTGCAGGTGGGCAGGGGGTATTCTGGGTGGTATGTTGTGGAAAATGGTACCCCTCAGGGGAGTGTGATTAGTCTTCTACTGTTTTCTGTAATGATAGATGATGTGTTCTCCGGAATCCGACAGGATATTGGGAGGTCTCTATTTGCAGATGATGGGGCTCTGTGGAAGAGGGGGAGAAATATGGAGCATACAGTCAGGAGGGTTCAGGAAGCAATTGACGGGGTTGAGGAATGGTCCTTGAAGCATCAGGGGGGTTCAGGAGCAATTGACGGTTTCGGTGGAGAAGACCCAGTCACTTTTTGTTACGAGGAGGAAAGTGGGTCGGGCTGAAGTTGTATGGGAGTGAATTGGAAAGAGGGGTCCTTTAGGTTTGTGGGGGTATGGTTTGATCCTCGACTTACTTAGGCGGTGCATGTGGAGGCAGTGGTGAATAAATGTAAGAAAGTAATTAATGTAATGAGGTGTCTAGCGGGGTCGGGGAGCGGAAAGGTCGGCGTTATGGGCTGTGTATGTGGGGTTAATTAGATCGGTGCTGGATTATGGGAGCGTGGCGTACGGATCTGCGTCTGCCACTGTGTTGGGGAGGCTGGATGTGGTGCAGACACGGGCTTTGAGGATTTGTTGTGGGACTTATCGCACCACTCCTGTGCCGGCTCTACAGGTTGAGGTGGGGGAAATGCCGTTGCGGCTGAGGAGGGCTCAGCTGGCGATGAGCTATTGGGTGTCTGAGGGGGCATGGGGAGAATCACCCAACGAAGGGTATTTTGGGGGAATGCTGGGAGCAGGGTAGGAGGAGGATGAATAGTTTTGCTTGGGTGGGGGATAGTCAGGCTAGGGAGATGGGCTTATGGGGACGGGAGTACAGTCCAACGGTGGTATTTCCGGCGGTGCCGCCGTGGTTGTTGCCGCAGCCGGATGTGGATCTGGAGCTGTTGAAGGGGGGTGGGCGTCTTGTCGGGAACAGGTATGTGAATATCTACAGAAGTGTTTTTATGGTCATATAAAAGTGTTTACTGATGGGTCGAAGGATCCGGTGACAGAGGGTGGGGTGCGCCTTTGCGGTGCCGGAGTTTGGGGTGGCGGTGGGGAGGAGAGTGGCTGATCAGCTGTCGGTGTATACGGGAGAAATGGTGGCAATTGTTCTAGCACTGCAGTGGGTGGAGACCTGATAGGGTAGTTGTGTGTTCGGTCTCCAGTGCTGTGTTGGAGAGTTTGAAGGGTTTCTGCTCCAGGTGTAGGCCGGATCTGATTTGGGAGGTGTTATAGGCTTTGTTTAGGTTGCAAAGGATGGGGCTGGTGATTAGGTTTGTGTGGGTGCCGGCGCATGTGGGGGTAGAGGGCAATGAGATGGCTGATGACTTAGCTAGGAGGGCGGTTGGGAAGGCCGATGTTGAGGTGGGTGTGAAGATGGGTGTGAAGATGGGTAGGGCAGAGGCAAATACTATTATTAAGGAGAGGGTGAAACGGATGTGGCAGGAGAGATTGGACCAGGAGGGCAGAGGTAGGCATTTGTATAGGGTGCAGCAGACAGTGGGTTGGGTCAGGCCTGGGGGGAGGTGTAGGAGGGAGGAGACAATAATAACAAGTTTAATTAAGTTTAATAAAGAAACATCCGGATGGGCGGTGCGGGTATTGTAAGAAGGAGGAGACGGTGGAGCATGTGCTGATGGAGTGCGGGAAATATGGGAGGGAAAGGGGGCGGATGGTATCACGAATGAGGGAGAGTGGGGTGGTGTTCGAGATGGGGTTCTTAGGTAGACAATCTGGGGACGGGGGATATAGGCACCTATTTAGGTTTTTGAGGGAAACGGGTTTGTTTGAAAGGGTTTAGAGGCTTCTGTTTGTTTCTTTATTAATTTACTTTAAGGGTTTTTTTTTTTTCCTTTTGTTTGTATTCTTGGTGATAGTTGGATGGTTTGTTTTGTTTGGTTTTGGGTTTAGTGGGTAGTCAGCTGGTCGGGTTTGTTTTAGGAGTGGGTTGGGTCCCTGGTCCATACTCCAGTTCGGTAGGTGGCAGTAAAGCTCCTGTAGTTGGTTGCAGACCGCCATAAAACAAATAAGAAGAAGGAGAGGCAACAGCAAGACAACCCCTAAAAAGTAAATGGTTTTGCAGGTGGTGGCCACAGACCATTTCTCTCCCCTTATCCTTCCTTACTGATTTTTCTCTAGTTTTGCATTTTGCTAGTGCCTTTGTCACTACTGGTAGCATGAGGTGGTACCTGCAGCCCATTCAGGTTGCACAAGTAGTCCAACTCCTCCAGGATGGCACATCCATACGTGCCGTCGCAAGAAGGTTTGCTGTGTCTCCCAGCACAGTCTCAAGAGCGTGGAGGAGATACCGGGAGACAGGCCTATTACATGAGGAGAGCTGGACAGGGCCGTAGAAGGGCAACAACCCAGCGGCAGGACCGGTATCTGCTCCTTTGTGCGAGGAGGAACTGGAAGAGCACTGCCAGAGCCCTACAAAATGACCTCCAGTGGGCTACTCGTGTGCATGTTTCTGACCAAACTGTCAGCAACAGACTCCATGAGGGTGGCATGAGGGCCCGACGTCCTGTAGTGGGACCTGTGCTCACAGCCCAGCACCGTGCAGCTCGCTTGGCATTTGCCAGAGAACACCAGAATTGGCAGGTTCGCCATTGGCGCCCCGTTCTCTTCACAGATGAGAGCAGGTTCACACTGAGCACATGTGACAGACGTGAAAGAGTCTGGAGACGCCGTGGCGAATGTTATGCTGCCTGCAACATCATCCAGCATGACCGGTTTGCTTTAATTGACTTGGTGTTATACTGTGATGATTAATTGTTCCCTTATTTTTTTTTGAGCAGTGTATAACAAAAAAACCAAAACAAACAAAACGTCAACTGTATATAAATAAATAAAACTGCACTAAACACACCCAATTACAAGTTGCTAAGTTTTTCCACAGCTTTGCATACGGAACAGTTATCCATTAGGTATCCTGCTAGCGGCCGTTGTTAATATTATGGCCTACTCTTCTGGAAGGAGAAGCACACTTTCAACAGTTCCCCCCCCCCCATCTTTACGTAACAACAGCTTGGATGCTGTTGACGCATGATCTCCGTGGTCGCTCATGCCTCTTGCAAATGCGATGAACACAATCTTTTAGCAGCAGGTAAGAGAACGCATCAAAGCTTTGTTGATAATATTGAGAGAATTTAAATAGTTTATTTCCCTTTTATGGATATCACATGCTTTAATATAATTTGCACAAATTTACCTTTTCCAGTCTGTACACCAACTACAATATATACAAGCAATATAATATTCCCTAAAATGCTCACAAATATCACTCCTATTACACAGGACATATGAACAAATATACAGGGGCAAACATCTTATCCCAGTCCAATCAAATGAAGTGTAAAAATTAAAAAAGGGAAACTTAGTTAGCCCCTCACAAACTAAAAAAAGCTAAACAAAGCAAATAACGCATGATAATTAAGACTTCTGGTTATACATCAGGCAGTAATAGCTGTATAATCTAGATAATCTAAGTTTGAGAATAAAGGGGGGGAATAACACATTTAAGCATCGATATTGCAAAAATAACATTTGAAAGCAATTTACATCAACATGAGTCAGAGTATTAATGTCCTTCCGCTTTTCAACAATGCTAAAAAAAAAAGAACAAAAAAAGAAAAACCTAAGATCAATATTGTTTACTGGCCAGCAGCCAAAATGAAAATATCAATGACTAAAAAGTAAAACGCATCACTATTAGTGCGAGAATTGTCCCATTCTGGAGAAATTAAAAGGAACAAAAGATGAAAATTAACAATGAAATGCACTTTTCAGTAAGAAACCAAGTCGTTGACAGCGCGCACACACCAGCATTGAGACGAGCCTCTATACCGGGGGTAGGCAACCCTGGTCCTGGAGTGCGGGTGCCATTTCTGGTTTTTGTTCCATCTGAACTTGATCACAGGAGTTTGATGGATGATTAAAAGTCTGAGCCTTAATATTCTGACTGGTTAAAATGCTGAGTGCCTCCAGCACATGGTCACCTGCATTCATTAAACCTGATTAATTAAAATTAATCCAGTTATGCAGTTATAGGTTCGGATGGAGCAAAAACCAGGACCGTCTCCGGCACTCCAAGACCAGGGTTGTCTACCCCAGCTCTAGACTGAAAAACGGCCCCCGAGAATGGCTGAACATCAAACTCCATGACAAAATGAACCTGCAAGGTTGCCTAACCAAACAGTTTTCCGCCTCCTATGGCAGGGAGAAACAGTTTTTATGAGTATAAATCAAAGTCCAGCGTTACAGACCAGGAATGGGATAGAGCTCTCTTATAATGTGTACTCATTACTTATCTCACTAATGTGAGAAAAATACAGAATTACAAAAAAAAAAAATTGCAATATATCCTATGCAAAAATTCTATGCAAATTAGATTTTCTTAGCTGCTTTCATTTGAGCCCAAACAGTATGAGATGCTACATGAGAATTTCAGCCACATTTTCTGTAACCACATGGCTATAACAGGGCATACAAATGCCTGGTTGTTCTTGTATTCACAACAATGCTGTTTTTACAAAAGCTGTTAAAAACACAGAGAAACTCCCACAAACCACCAGCCTCCCTTCAACGCTCGGCTGAGTGTGTCGAAGGAGACATTTTTAAAACTATTTTCCTACCAAAACCATAGAGGCGAATTCCTAACATAAGGGAAGAAACAAACAAAAACCTAGGTGGCAGGTGTAATTCAAACCTGTACCATCGACAATGATGAGTGACGTTGTACTTGCAGTCACTGGCTGAAGCCAGTCCTATTATTATGTAATTTAAATGAAAGGATAATTATTTGCTGCAAGGGACAAATGGAACAGGGATAGTATAAGCCGTGGACACTTGACATTTCCTGTCTCTGAGCCTGCTTTACTTGCAGACCACTTGCAGCAGAATACAGTACACTACTCCAAGGAAGGCACTGCTGTGGATTGTGGGAAGGGGGTGAGTCCACACCAACTTATGAAGGCGGAAGTCTATGAGAAGCATTTGAATTATGTACACCAGCACTGACTTTAATATTGTGCTACCACTGCAGCTGTTAGTGAGTGTGGTACAAAGTAGAGCTAGGTACACCAGGTTGAGGCAGACAGATGCATTTGTTAGAGAGAGAGAGAGAGAGAGAGAGAGAGAGAGAGACAGAGGGGGTCATCCAGAAAAATGGAAGAGACTTCCGTCAGTCCTGGCGATGAAATGATATCAGGCTACCAATTGGTTATTTAGTATTGCCGTAAAAAACAATAGGAGGAGGCAGTGAATCACTCCTCTCCCAGCCGCCATTTCTGGGACTCCTCCTGGCGAGCATCGGGGTGGATCTGGTTCCTCATGCCGCCGAGCACGTTGGAAGTGGCCTCTGTGGCTACAATGAGTGGCTTGACTACCGCTGGGGGTAACTGCCGCAGGACCCCGCCCACAGCCCCCGTCACCCCACGCTGCTCGTGCTCCCGCGTTGCTGTGTCATAGATGGTCAGTGCCGTGTCCGCTATCCCCTGCGTGCAAAAACGAGGAGCACACTTAATGCTGTCCTTAATTGGTCTTCAACAAAACAATCTAAGTATTTTACTTTTGACCTCAATTTTTAGAGTCAGTTCAGTTATGCAAGTCTTCACCTAAACTTTATTTTAACCCGTAAAGGAAAGGTAAGTGAGATCAGGCTGCTGAGATCACACTGACTTTGATGTAAATACCTCTTTAACAACACTGTACGCTTTGGCCACTCCCTCCCGCAGGTCCACTGGCTGGTGAGCCAATCGGTAATGAGAAAAACGCTTTATTTTCTTCAGGTCACTCTCATCAGGTCCTGGCGATACCATGTCATAGGCAGTCTCTGCTGCGGCCTACAGACGGCAGGGGCACACAACTTAATGCTCACATTCAGTATGCTTTTTACTTCTTCTGGATAGGTGATACACCCAACCAGACCACAAGCCAACCATATTCGCAGCAGGCTGAAACTGATTAAAGGCCAATCCCCGGCATGGTCTACATTGTTCGGTACTGAATAGGTGTGCAAACCGACGTCCTGCTCATTACCTGTATGGTCCGCACCATTCGGTTGGTTAGTTCCAGCGCGGCCATGGCTGTGGACGTGCCAAAGGAGGCGGCCCCACGTTGGAACCCCCGTACGATTCGCCCGTCCTTGCGGTACTGTTCGATAGGCAGCCAGACCAGGTCCCGGAATCCCTGAACTGAAGAGCAGCGTGAGCAGCATGAGCAGCAGCTACATATTCAACACTAATAGCATATGAGCCATTTAAAGGGGACGTGGAGCACTCAGTAATGAGAGTCTGGTTTGTTTGCTTTTTACATTAGACAGGATATGGCCCTGCATTCAAATCTGGGCCATATCCATATTGTTAGGGCGCAGCCATCTTGGAACAAGCTAGGTTGTGACGTCACTCGGTTGGTTCGTCTTAGCTGCTCAATGTATTTCTATTGCTAGAGCTGAACGATGAATCGTGAGGAAAAACCAAACAAAAAACGCACTGAGGGTCCTTTTGTATTGCCCCGGGATGCTTAAATGATGCTTCAATATTACGGAACAAAACTTATTAATTTTCACGAGACGAGACCGCCTGGGACGGGGCAATGGGTCTGCAATGATGAAAGCGGACGATTTGTTCTTCGGACCACAAATGGACTGAAGCCAGAAGCTGAACAAGTTTTGTTTGGTAATACTCATTTGAGCATCCTGGGGCAATACAAAAGGACCCTCTGTGCGTTTTTTCCTCATGATTCATCGTTTGAGCTCATTGAAAGTCAGCCATCTAGCAATTGGAATAATAGAGCAACTTAGACAAACCACCTAAGTGATGTCCCAATCTAGCTTGTTTCAAGATGGCTGCTCGCTAGTGCAAAAAAAAATCTGACTTTTGTTTATTTTTCTATCAAATACGGGCCGATTTCAGATTTGAATGCGGGGCCGTATCTTATCTAAGGTAAAACTCCAACGAACCGAAACAGAGTGCTTCTTTGTCTCTTTACAAACAAAAATAAATAAACTGATAAGGATCGCTCTCAAATACAATATCACTCATTGAGCAAGATAATAACAGAGGGAACACCATTGTTACAAAACTTGCCTCCACTCAGACAAAAAGGAGAACAACAACTGTTAGTAATATCCAATGCCTACGCAGCACTAAGGATGCACTCTTGAACATATTTGGACA
Organism: Ilyophis sp. 1 JC-2022; assembly: GCA_022702515.1. Taxonomy (NCBI): domain Eukaryota; kingdom Metazoa; phylum Chordata; class Actinopteri; order Anguilliformes; family Synaphobranchidae; genus Ilyophis; species Ilyophis sp. 1 JC-2022. The sequence continues at coordinate 33,504 of JAKUDI010000233.1, read as the reverse complement.
GCGTGAGTGTTAGTTCATCTACAGCTCACCCAGTTGCACCAGAGAGTGTATGGGCCCCACTCCACCCAGAAGTCCTGGCAGCTGGTTCTTCTTGATGTCATTCAGCCACTCACTTATTGCATATGAGAAGAGTTTATCCACTCCCAGCAGTCTGGAAGAAAACAGAACATCCTGTCTTTCAGCTCAGGGTTAACACCAGGAGGATAATACCTGGGGTCTAATGGGTTATGGGAATAAACAACAAAAGCTTCAGTGTTTCCAAGAATCCCAGTAGTGAAAAAGCTGATGTTAGTAACATGATTAGTGTAGCTTTCCTAATATGTAGAACCTCCTTTTTCTGGTTCAATATACACGTGACACTATACTCTATACTGTGCATAGTTCAATGAAGCAATAAAGACCAAGCTAGACTTAAAAACAGCCCTTCATGATTTATACATATGCATACACTATTACCATCACATCAATGCAACTTGTATTATATTATTGTCATTCTGTACACCACAAACAATACAACAACCAACTTAACCTACAACTGAAGGTTTAAAATAGATGTTGTAACACAAAATTATTAATATTTATTTATTTGTAAATGTATATCAATGATAAATAAACAGCCAAGTCAAACAATTGTACATAAGTATCCAAACCATTACAGACAAATATTTCAGATTTACAGAGGAGCGAGGAAGAATGGAGTATAGAAGACAGAATAGAGGATCTATTGGCAGGCAGGCAATTTGTGCCAGGCAGGCAATTTGTGCCAGGCAGGGCAGCCAATGCCAGAGGAACAAACGTACCCTTGTCTGTAGCAGAGACGCCTCAGTTTGAGCTCGGAGCAGTTCAGCTGGGTCAGTCCGATCACGATGCCAGCAAACGTGCCCTACGTCCAGCACAAACAGGAGCACGTCCGTTTACACTTCTGCTTCCCGCTGAAGCACACACCTATCCGCTACTTTTGCTCTATCTTTCCTCAGTCACTGTTCAGAATGTGTCATCAGAGCAACAGGATGTGTCTGCCATTTGGTACAGGCTAGGGGAAGTCTAGTTTTACTGAGGGGGGAAAATGAATGTCCGGGATGAACGTTCTCAGACTAAGGACAGATGTACACACCGACAACAGGTAAGAGTTTCCATAAGAATTAAATCAGACACAGCAGCAATTGTGTAAGCTCAGAATTTCCCCCCTCGTATTTCCATTTGACAACACACCTGCTCCATTGAGACGTGTTTCCCGTGGTAATCCAAACGAATGGGCACCTCCGACGTAAACCGAAACTCTCTGAAACACAAAAAAAGAACATTTACACATCGCACCTGGAACAAATTCATGTCATCCTTCGCACGGTACTGGCCACATGAGTCATTCATAAAAAAGAAAAAGACAAACAACTACAATAAATAATACCCAGTTCGATCCTGCCAATGTAATGTGCCACCAGATTACATCCTTTTGGCTCTCAGGTTCTTTTAATATGCATTTGTAGTTCTTGGCATCTATTGTTTTAACAGCCTGAGAGCAGCAAAATACTGTGAATGAGACACAAAGACAAAGTGGAACAAAGACATTCTGGTCACACATCACATTCATGGGCATGGATCAGCATTAACTCTGGCTGCATAGGTCTATGCAGGTATGAGGCGGCTCACCTGAAGAAAATGGGCTGGTCAGTGAAGGACGCCACGGAGGCTTCCAGATCCATCGCGTCGGTACTTCCCGACGGGGTAACGCCGTTCTGACCGGGCCGCGTCTGGCCTGGCACAGAGATGATGGGCGCTGGGTCCTGGGCACCGACCCCATGTTTGGGGAAGCTGCAGGAGAGGTCTGGGGCGGGGGGCTTTTTCACTGAAACGCACAGCGCTACAATAAAAACTACTATTGCAGTCACGCCATGGGGCTGCTTCAACAGGACTTTTACACTCTTCCCAAACCAAACTGAACCCGAGACAATCTTTCTACAATAGCTGGTATTTTTGCACTGGGGGTCCCCATATCATAAACACATTGAGAAAGAGTTCTCCTGAGGCTTGGGGTTGGCCTCAAACAACTGGTGGATATTTATCGTAGAAGGACAGCAATCACATCAGTGGAACAGAATTTAAACCAAGATGGGCAGTGGCATAGCAGAGGACAAAGCCAACTGGCAGCAATGGGGGCAGTATGGAAAACACCACTGATGACTAGGGACTGTGTACACCCAGCGAAGCCAAGAAATTAAAGCATCAGCTGGCCGCGCAAGCTTTGAACCGATGTATGCATTTGGAGCCCGAATTCACAGAAGACTGCCTGTGCTGTCTTGCCAGGACCGGGGCGCATAATTCATGTACGCTACGGTCTGTTGACTTTCTGCTCTGTAATCACTTGGCCTTCTCTGATCTCATTTTTGGAAAGTCCACTCTCGAACCACCGAACAAACTCTTTAGAATAAACTCTGAAATAGATAAACAGAATTTACCGGCAAGGTTTGCATTCTACTGAAAATTTTATATATAGAAATACTATAAATAATGAGAACTTTCTAATGAGAAAAAAACAGTTTGATGCAGACTGATTCTGCTTTTTAAAAGGGTTTTAATGATTGTTTGACTGGACCTGGACAGTTCCAGTAAAAAAAAAAAAAGAAAAAAATTGTAATCCAAAGGTATTAGATCGGTTTTAAGATCAGGCAAATATATTCCCCGTTTGCTTATACAACCTGGGTGGACATCACTATATAAGCGGATTTACCTTCCTGGTCCGGCGGAGCGAACAGTTCAACATCAGCAGCAAGACTGGCAAAGAAATCCTTCAAAAAAAACAGAGCATCCTGTGGGCAGAGAGACGCTGGTTTAAATAAACACAAAGACCCTGTTGATATTGATCCAAAGAAAAACAAGCTGCTGCATTACAGAGTGATGTGTACAAGTACAACGGAGCGAAAACTGGGAACTCAGACTCAAGACACAGCTTGTTCATGTATTGATACTGGACTGACTACCCGTTTACAAGCAAAACATTTTGCCATTTGCTACCTATGAGCCGATCAAGGTATTATTAAAATGAATGCATCGATCATAAATTTGAGTAGCTAACTGGTGGATTGGTACAGTCGGAGTGATGCAACAATGTTGCTTTCTTTCCACCTGCATCACCTGATCAATGTTGAGGCGGAGTGGCATGAGCGAGACGCGAAGGCAGCACTCCTGAGGGGCGTAGCCCACCTCCGGGCACATGTGAACCGCCTTCACAGTCAGCTGCCGGAAAGAAAAGGGGACAACCTTAGCAACCGCTCAGTGTCGTGACAACCACATGCAAATGAAGAGGGTGCATCCTCCCTCTCACCATGTTGGAGTGGGCCTTGCGTGGCATCTCCTTGCTAGAGTAGAGGTAAAGGAACTTGTTCATCTGGGAAGTGGCCAGACGGTCGCGGATCTCTAGGTCCTGGACGGTGAAGACCTGGCGGGACACGGGCAGCTCCGTAGAGCCAGAGTCCGTTGGGGCGTGCGGGTACACCTCGTGCTGGAACTTCACCTAGAAGAGGAAAGCATCCTGTGTTCAAAAAGCTCCTTCAGTGTTTCTGCTCAGGTAAAGCCATGTACACAATACAGTCAAACGGTAGGCCAAAAAGCTTGAGCTTATCCCAAATTTTCCATCAAATAACTTTATCCAGAGTGGATGTGTGTCAATGAAACTCAGCATGGGAGTAAGATGCTAAAGATGAACAAGAGAGGAACACAGGTTCAAGGGGGCGTTACTGTACCTTGGTGAGCTGGATCTCCATCAGAACATCTGGGTTTCTCCCTCGCCCGCCCACAGAACGCCCGCTCAGCCTGCCCTGTCTCACAGGCGTCTGAGAGGGGGAGCTGTGAGGGGTGCAGCTGAGATGAGAGGCAGATTAAGTCAGACAAACAGAAACGCACTCACACCCACAGGATGACTATTTATGATATTCTCACAAAAAGTTACTTTACATTATGTCACTTTTTACCTGGATAAAATCCATACTGGATCCAACTGGCATAATTGTAATACATTTTACTCCATTCAGAATCTTAATCCCAATATTTAAAAACAAAAAACAAAAACAAAAACAGAGGCAGACGAGCGTATACCCTGTGGACATACTCACCCACGGCTCCTGGCAGGGGAGGATATGAAAGTGCCACACCCAAAGTCCTTCCCCCCGTAGAGGTGCCAGATGATGGAGATCTCCTTAACGAGGTAGCGCACCTCCGGGACGGGGAAGTTGAGGGGGCCCCTGTTGGAGTCTGTGGGGCCCAGCGGCAGGCTGAAGTGGTTGTCTTTGATCTGGATGGAGTCCGGAGTTAGTTTGTTTACCACTGGCTCTTCATCACGATCCTGAACCAGAGGACAGAACAGACAAAGGCAAAGGCATTCTCTTCAGTGCCCACAGCTGTATCTTGGGTACACAGAAAACAAGAGCTAGGATGGCGATGACTGGTCTAGAGGAGTAGCTGCTGTGGGTGTGGGGTAGTGTCTGCCTTACAGCAGCTCCAGAGCCCGGGGTGTCCAGGATGCAGAAGTCGTCGTTCTCGTGGGCGGGGGCAGAGGTGGCGGTGTAGATGAGGGGCGTGTGGTACGTGGGGAAGGTGGGGCTGGGCTCCTGGGAGAGGTTCCCGCTTTCGTCCGGGAACAGGAAGAGGTCGGAGCGTGGAGGCTCCAGGTCGTGCCTCAGCTCCTGGTGGATTCCTACAAAAATGGAGAGAGGGAGAGACACACAGAAAGAAAGAGAGAGAGACACACACAGTTCAAGTCATTGCAAGGCCACCAAGGAAATCACTTCATAAAGGAGCGTTCCTTGTTCGGAAATGCACTATGTACGTCACTCTGGATAAGAGCGTCTGCTAAATGTCTATAATGTAATGTAATGAGTAGCAATACTCAGTTACATACACTGAGGGAGAAAGAGCCTGTAGTTGTACAAATCTTAGCAGACAGAAGAGAGGGTCATTTGGTGGTTCTCCCCTTGAGAACCACCAAATTCCACAGAATAATTAGCAATTAAATAACTGAAATTCTAATTTACTATAATAATTACATAATTATGGTCACTCAAATTATTGTACATAAAGATAATTGTAATTGCCACTCATGAAAAACACTGGGAGAAAGGTAGATTCTTTGCCTCTCTATATACAGTACAGCTGAGTGTTGTCATGATCGCACCATTGGGCTGTGGTGACAGGGCCTGCTGGCTGTCCGTCTCCTCCATGGCCTCGCTCATCAGGTCCTGCAGCATCTGCTGCTCGGCCTCTGGAAGCAGAGGAATCTGGGAAGGGGGCCTGCTGGCGGCCTCAGGCTGCAAAGAGACACAGGAGGGAGACGGCTGTACAAGTGGAACGGACCAAATAAATCTAATTATCGTTCTCCCATCACACCACCACCACAGCTAAATGTACATACTGCTCTACAATCCATAGAATGCAGTGTAAGCACACAAAGGCAGAAGGAGAGCCCCTATATGACATCAGAGACCGGACTGACCTTGGCTCTCTGTTTGGAGCTGGTGCTCTTGACCTCTGGGCCAGGTGGGGGCAGCAGATCCCCGTAGCTGGCGATGTACTGGATGAGGTTCATTAGCGCAGCGCAGGAGTCTGAGCATGTCCTGATGTGGATGACATCACTTGAGCATCGCAGCTCAAACCTGGGCTCAGTCTATGAGCCAAAGCAATGAACATAATCAGTTAACTTGAACTCCGAATAAGATTACTGTGGCACATTTATGATCAGCATTTGGCAGCACGTACCCGTGCCCCATCTGCTCCTGGTTTGACAGCTGTGATCCTCAGCTCCAGCATTCCCATGTCCACTACCTGCACATAATCTTACACAGAATATACAGGACAAAGCTCTAAGATTGAAAGCTCAATTTAACTTCACACTGTAAATGTTAACTTCTACGATCTCTTATGCATCATATTCATGCGATGGCCTTACCTCGGTTTAGGTTCACAGAAACCGTGTTGCACTTGTCAGACAAAAACAATGCTGCTTCATCCAAAATGATCCTAAAACATACATTTATGACAGCTTTTTATCTTTCCAGAATTACCTATGAGAATCAATACACTGGTACACTTTCCCAGGGACCACAGATGGAAATGAGCTTTTAGCTATATCTGGTGCAATATATTTATTGTGCATTGTCCGTCAAATACACAAATTAATACAGAACATAAAAGGTCTATGGGATTGAGACTAAAGGGGAGGGCTGAGAATGTTCAGCAATCTCATCCCTGGAGTTACACTACATGGCCAAAAGTATATGGACACCTGCTCATCCAACATCTCATTCCTAAATCATGGGCATTAATATGGAGTTGGTCCCCATTTGCTGCTATAACAGCCTCCACTCTCCTGGGAAGGCTTTCCACTAGATGCTGGAACATCAGTCAGAAGAGCATTAGTGAGATCAGGCGCTGATATGAGGCTATTAGGCCTGGCTCGCAGTCGGCTTTCCAATTGATGTTGTTCGATGGGGTTGAGGTCAAGGCTCTGTGCAGGCCACTCAAGTTCTTCCATACTAATCTCAACAAACCATTTCTGTAGGGACCTCCATTTGTGCATGGGGGCATTGTCATTCTGAAACAGGGAAGGGCCTTCCCAAAACTGTTGCCACAAAGTTGGAAACCCAGAATCATTGTATGGTTCATAGAATGTCATTGTATGCTATAATGTTAAGATTTTCCTTCACTGGAACTAAGGAGCCTAGCCTGAACCATGAAAAACAGCCCCAGACCAAGGGGTGTCCACATACTTTTGGCTATATAGTGTATATGGCCGTGACACTGAAACGTCTACAGTCCCTACCTGAGAGTGGAGGAGGAATGGTCCAGTGAGACACTGCTGGAAATGCTGAAGGTCTCCACCGTCAGCAGAGACCTGATGGGCAGGTACAGAGGTCTGCACACAGGGAGAGGAGAGATGCCGTTCATCAACGAGACCATAAAAGTCAGGTGAACTTTATTTATAAAGCACATTAAAAAATGACCGATGTTGACCAAAGCTCTGTAGAATTTCAATGAATAAATAAATGAAGAGTGGACATGAATGACAGAACACAATACTAAGGACAAAACACCATACATAAAACAATTCACCAAAACACAATGGACCATATGTCACTCAAAAGCCAGGGATAAAGATGAGTTTTCAGTTGGGATTTAAAAGAATCTTGCCTGGAATCTGCATCAGGTCACAGCTGTGTACAGTGGCAGCGACACAAAATCACATAAGGGTGGATTTATCAAGGATTTCTAGCACCAGGATTACCGCCTGTAGAATTCTAACATTTCACATCGACAAGAACCACCTTTTGCAGTGGTCGAAAGGATGAAACACAATGAAAAAAAATATACCTATGAGCTCTCAGATGTGATTTGTTAAGGCTGGTAACGGTTGTGGCTTCCATTGATGGCTTTCACTATGTAACACTCAGTGAAAGCCGATGTAAACTCAATCGAGCACACCTGCCCGGCAGCGGTTTTTGGCGTTTTGAGAAACTGTAGCCGTTTTAGGGTACAGCTGCGGCAGGAAAGAGTTCTCAACATGTACCCTTTTAGATGTGTCTCAAGAAGCTCTACAGAATGCATTGGGAATGGACGTTATACTAAAATCTGCAAGTAATGTTAAAATGCACCAAATGTAAAATTACAGTATGTTTTATGGATTTAGCAGAAAATAATTAAATTATTTGAATACTAAATTGATTGTAAATGGAAGTGTGATAGAAAAAATTATTAGTTAGTGCTAACAATAACAAAACTATAGTAAATGACATACAGAAGGGGCACAAAACCATCCCCCACATAGCATGTTTCTTTCTGTCCCACTGCATCACATTCCATCCAGAGACATCTTTCTTCCTTAGCAACGGCTTGGATAACGGCTGCTATGTTTACATTCCTTAGATAACCCCTGCTCCAGGCCTCTAAGCTACAGACCTTCAACAAGCGGAGAACATCACCGTTTCAGATTGTCAGCGCGCGGTGTGGTAAAGGAGAGCACATTGAATCATAATAATCATATGGAATACTTACAAACACACACATTGATATTTTGAGCTGTTAGTCATGCATTAATTATTAAGAAAACTTATTCTTGTTTTATACACGAGATAAAATATAACCTTAACTTCTCCTTAAATCTAACGGGTCTACTTATAGATACGTAAAAGCCCTTTGTATTAAAAAATATATTTTTAATACTAATACATGAACATATATGGTGTAAAAACAATAGTTAAGAAAGTACATTTTTCCACATTCCTTTTATGAAACTTCTTTGTCTTAATTTTCCCCCTCCGTGAGATGAGGCGGAGTCAACAGGCAAGTGACCAGAGCATCTGAGTTATGTGAAACAAGGACACCTCCCTGCATGAGTGGAAAAGTACAGAGAAGGGTGAAAGGGGTGTATATAACCTGGTGTTGAATGTTGCCTGGGGAGACACTTCTCTGGTGCACTGTGTAGAGCATTCAAGGAAGTCTCTCAGATTTGATCAAATAAATTGGGATTTTTACCTGACGAACACTAAGTTGTAAGAAAATAATTTTGTCTCCATTGAAGAGAAAATCCACGACAGAAGTTATATTACAGTCGCCTTGTTTATAGGCTACTCTCATTTTGTCGCTATAAAATTACGTTTTGTTTAACCGATAATCAAACTAGTGTAATAGCAATCTCATTAGAGCATTTTTGTTTTTTCTACATCGGCTATCTCAACAATACCGACATCATCTTTAAGAACAGTGCGCCATGTGCAAAGTTGAGTTACTAAGACCTCCAATTGTTCCCTCACAAGCTCAGGGTGTAATTTTTGTGTCCCTGATGCCAGTTAGCAATCCTTATTAAATCTGGTCCACGGGGGGGAGGGGCTGTGAGCTGTGTTCACTCACTTAGAAAATGTTAATTGAAAAAAGCACATGCCAAAGGAAAGGTGCCAAATGCCTTAGCACTGTAGGTATGTTGACAGTTGGTACCTGTAATCCAATGCGCAGCTCCACAGGTGCAGATGGAAAGTGCTGACAGAGGCAGGAGGGGTGTAGCCCAGCACTGGCTCATCTGACACGTTCAAAAAATCCACCAGCTGTCGCCCAAACAAAAACAAATTGTGAGGCCATCATCTAAATATTGTGAAAAGTCAACATGTCACTGGTACAGAACTGGCATTTCAGAGGACAATTCCAAAACTGCATCTTGTAAAGCCACCTTGTATTCTGACAGTTTCCTGCGGCGCTAGTTCCCACCTTAATGAGGTGTTCTGCTGATATCAGGGTGGGAGTGAGCTTACCTGGTCATACCAGCCCAGGCTAGAGGGGACCACACGGTGCTGCAGAGTGGCTCCTCTCACCCCTACTGCCACCAGGAACTCCTGAAGGTACAGGCAAAGCACAGCTGTCAGCCCATCAACACACAGCACACATCTCCTTAACTGCCCACATCCTGTCATAAGCCATTACACTAATGTAGCACAACACATGAGGCAGGTCTAGAGCCAGGAGTCATACCTGCCAAAAACCACCATAAACCACCGTAATCCACCTTAACAGTACATTCGAAGACTGCATGCGTGGATGTACCTTGACGTTGCGCTCCATGCTCTGGGAGCAGATCTTGACAGCGACGGACAGCATGCTGTGGGCCTCCAGGCCTATGACCTCGGAGGGGGAGGCCTTCCCGGGGCACATCTCTTCTGAGCGGTAGATGGTTGGCTCCAGCCAGTGAGGGCGAGTGTGGCTGGGCAGCTTAATGTCTGACACAGCCACATCTCCATCCACAACTCCTTACCAGACAGGTGCACACACGCACACGCACACACACGCATGAATGAGCAGACAGACATTTCACTTCAAAAACAAACATAGCATTTAGACATGCCAGAATTTTCAAAATGCCACTGTCCACAGTGAGTGTCCAATCATGGGAGTACATGCATAAGACATCTATGGTATCCAGTCCTGTAAAATGAAGCAATTTGCCGTAACCTTTTTAACAACGGATTTACTCATAAATTATTCTCGGTTTTAAATCCAAAGTTGAAAAAAACCCTCTACCGCTACCTTGATGATAGAGACACAGGTTACTGGTGTGGAGACAGAGGTAGTGTTGATCCTTGTAGCCCTCATACTGCGTGACGCTGAAAAGAACTCCATTCTCTATCTCCATCCAGAACTCTCCATGTCTGTTTTTCAGTACAGTGTTATCTTCTTGCTATGAAGGAGTAGAGCAAAAACAATAATATACAGGTCATAATAGAATATAAAAACCAATGTTTACCAAACCTCGGGTCTCCATGGCGGCTCTGGTTACCTTGGCGTTGGTCTGCAGGGCCACCAGCCCATGGCCGACACTCAGAATGATTGAGAACAAACTCTGTGAAGTCTTGCTCTGGGTCTCAAGCTTCTTCTTCCTCCGGGTTTTGAGGCCAAAGTCTGCTGGGGAGTAGTACTGCATGGTATCATCCTCGGACCCACTCTCCTCCTCTACAACAACAATTCACAGACCATGTATTTTAGCGGACGTTGGCTTAATTTGTGGGTGGCAGTGTAGTATAATGGTTAAGGAACTGGACTTGTAACCGAAAGGTTGCAGGTTCGATTCCCAGGTAGGACACTGCCGTTGTACCCTTGAGCAAGGTACTTAACCTGAATTGCTTCAGTATATATCCAGCTGTATGAATGGATACATGTAATAAGATGTAATAATAAGTTGTGTAAGTCGCTCTGGATAAGAGCGTCTGCTAAATGCCTGTAATGTAATGTAATTTACTCAACCATTCATCTTGCAGGTGAAAACTATCTCCATCCAATTTCTTTAAGGATTAAAAGCATTTCCAATCATTTTAGAATTTTAGGCCTCCGTTTCCTCCTAGAAACTGAATGTTAAATTAAATTCCAAAGTATTATCAGCAATTAATACAAAGCCTGTTTTCTCAGCTGAGAAAATGAATCTCAAGCATAACTGCCTGTAATCTTTTGAAAGTTGCATGTTAAAGTGCTCATGCACAATCAGCGTTTGTGTAAAGAGAGTCATGGGTTGGTAAGGATGCCAAAAGACAGTCGGAACCCCCTTACCCTCGGGGGCAGAGGACCGGAACTGGCTGAAACTGTCCTTGCTGTAGGTACTGATGAGCTGGCTGGCCACTGACAGCCCCACCCCATAGGACACATTCTCCACGGTCTCCACTGGGGAAGGAGCAGTTGGCTCCCATAGCAACAGATCATTATTTATCCTGGCGAGGGAAAGAAAGAAAACCCACATTACATGGCTGGACATGAACTTGACATGAATATGTCCAGGGCAGGACAAGGGTCCTGTTTCTGCTTCTCCTCTGGATACCCAGCGTACCTGTTATGCAGTTTCTCATAGAAGGCTTTGTTTGGCAGCGACAACTGCACATTTGGCAATGCCAGCTCAAGGATGTAGCGGGAGTTGCTCATAGTCTTCTCCTGAAACTCGGTCATCTCGCCTACATCACCCGGCATGATCATCTAACGGGGACAGCGAGGGGCGCAGTATCCATAATTAGATCAGGCAGCAGAAATACAGTGTTTTAAGAAAGTTGACTTGTTACACAAGGGTTAAGGATGAGCAATACCTCAGTGGAAGTTCCATGTCAATATGATAAATAGTCTCAATGGGGATAATCTCTACAGACCTCACAAATGGTGGATTTTTGAAATATAGATAGATTCATATTCCTATTATTTATCTACAGATATTTTACCTGTGAGAGTACATTCCTTTCATTTTTTAATTTGAACAAGAGTACACTGCTGAAACTCCATGTCGGGATTCTGCTAAACACATCTCTAAGGTCCTTTCTGTCCTTGACCAGATAGCAGTGCTTTTTTCCACAGAAACGCACTCACAAACACAAGATCCCTCATGAAGTGTTACTGTGTGTATGAAGACTATGGATGGACACAGGTGATTTTGGGTGACCATAACGAAAAGACCCCCAGTGTTTCTCACCTCTTCATTCTCATACATCACTCTGCGTGAGGAGAAAGGCGAGGGATCCGGCTTCCCGAAATCGCAGACGTCTTTCAAGGAATGTGCTCCGCCCTCATCTTCCTCAGGGGAGTGCCCCCCGGCTTCCTCGTCCTCCTCAGCAGTCACCCGCTCCAGGATGGAGTGTACGGCCATGGGGTTCACCCTCAGCACGACCCTGCATGGCACAGGCAGGGGCTTAGGAACCAGCTCTCCACCGCACGGCCGCAGGCAGGCATGGTGGAGAAAAACTCACCTCGGCCAATCAAATTTGCCACTGTCTGACGTGGTCATATCCCCATCCATGGCATGTGACACCCTGAGGAACCTTTCAGCAGGCTGGGAGCTTTCGTCCTGGAGCTTCCCTATGCAAGAACACCAATTTTAGTACACAACAATATTCCCAGATGATGCTCCTGTTTGTGCATTTGAACTTACATTTGGCACATTGTAGCACTGTGAAGAGCAAACAAGCCTTCGGTGCAGCTTCAAATTTTGTCGATGAAAGGAGGAATGGGCTGACATGCAAAACCTTCCACTCACATTCAAATGATCACTTAACTAGCGGACATAGCTTTAGTGAATTCCGTGGAGAATAACTAACACAATCAAGATGATAGCAAGTCGCAGCTGGAGGCCATCAAAGATGTTATGAATAATCTAAATGCCAATGTGCTTGACTATGAGATTAGAACAGGACATAAAACGGTTTGCAGGAGGGAGTTCAAAAGCACTCTTCTTGGGAGGAATATATACATTATATTATAAAATTATATTATAAAAGGCTTTACTAAACTGGAATATTCTTATCAAAAATGTTTAAAATCTAGAACATCATGGCACCCTCATGTTGCGCTGGTACAATAAAAAAAAAGCTACACTGCCTGGCCAACAAAAAAAGTCGTTGGACCGCCTTTAGCTTTGATTATGGCGTGCATTCGTCGTGACATTGTTTCGACAACCTTATGCAACGTCACAACATTTATTTCCATCCAGAGTTGCATACATTTTTGGCCGAGATCTTGTATTGACGACGGGAGAGTCGAGCCACTCCGTAAAGTCTTTTCCAGCACATCCCAAAGACTTTCAATGGGGTTACGGTCAGGACTCTGGTGGCCAATTCATGTGCGAAAATGATTCCTCATGCTCCCTGAACCACTCTTTCACAATTTGAGCCCGATGAATCTTGGCATTGTCGTCCTGAAATATGCCCATTGATGAGATAACCTGGTCATTCAATACATTCAGGTACTCAGACTTAATTTTATTGCTGTATAACGTTGCTGAGCCTAAACCTGACCAATTGAAGCAACCCCAGATCATAACACTGCCTCCAGAGGGTTGTACAGTGGGCACTATGCATGACATGTGCAACGGCAACTTTTTTTTTGGCCAGGCAGTGTACTTACTGCTCATATGTAGTGGAAAATACAACAGTACATTACGCGTAACAGAATTGACAATCCAACATTATGTAAAACTATATTTATCCAGTATTTGGCATCGGCTTTAATTTAGACAGTACTTGCCTCGGAAATTTAGAAAAAATAAGTATCAGTATCAGTGTATATTACATTATAGTGCTGTCTTGTAAGGGGATTATAAAGTGCTGACCATAACAACACACAAAATGGCTGCCCATTCCTACCAAGCTGGCTGGCTATACCTTTTCTTTTTGAAGTGGAAAGAAACAGTTTGTTTTGACAGACATCTGCAGACAAAAATAAACGCTCAATAAATTCCTTCACTTCCACTTCCGTCCAGTGTATTTTCAGTTCTCTTCCATGGCTCTTTCGCTGTTAGTTACCGATCGGTTGTTTTCCCTTAGCTCTAGGCAGTTCTTCATGGCTTGTGAAACCCATAACTGAGCAAGGCTTGAAAGTCACCGACTCGCTGCTAGCAAGAGCAGTTATTGTTGTTAGATCTGAATCTACTGTTAAATAGCTAAAAGGTACACTATTCACAAATTTTAGCCTTTCTCTGGTGCTGTGTTTACGATCATATACGCAAGTCTCCTCCTCCGTCCTCAACCCCGCCCACTCAAGGTACCGGACTTCGGCCATCTAGCAATCTACTGTAGCTGACTGGATAGCTAGAAGTAATGTTACTTACAGGTTCAACAGAAAACACACCAACTGCATCGCTTTTCATCACCTTGCTAAACTTCAGCTGTCGGCATCAAGGAAAAGCAAATCCTAGTTTGACACCGCTTCTTGAACGTACTCTGCCGGCTTGTAGTTTGGCTTCGCTCTGTAGCCACACCCACCCCTCCACGCCCAGAAACGTTCCGCATCGTAAAATAATAAATACAGGCAGAGGCGTATGGATTCGGCAAATGTGCGCAAAGACAAAGATTGCCAGTGCATCATAGATATGACTGAGCATGGTTATTTTATTATATTTCCAAAATAAAAAAACCTTGAAGATGCATGTGCATCTTGAGCACGGATCACGTTTTACAGCGAACTTGTAAAAGCAATTGAAATGCCATGGCTAAAACAGGAATATATGTGCTAGATGTTAGAGATGGGGGAACAATGAGGTCGACTGAAAGGGTGGCGTGTGTACATAATGGGGATGAGATGGACACTGAGCTCACCGCTGAGTTCTTTGAATGTCAGTTCCATCTTGGTCTGCTCTGAAGAGCTCCCACCGGTGAACTCTGTCTTCAGCTCCAGGTCCTTGAATTCCAGGTGGAGCGCTTCCTTCTGGAGGGACTTCTTGAACCAGGGACCCCTCTCCTGGTCGGAGCGCAGGTCTGGGATGGGGAAGCGTACGGCCAGGCTCAGCACAGGCGCGTTCACCATCACCGATACATGACAGTGGGCAGGAGTGCGGGAGTCATCCAGAAACACCTCAGCAAAGGCCTTGTGCTGAGAACACATAGTAATCATGCCACTTTACCATAGTAATCACACAACATCATCCCAAATATGCTTTATAATACACAGGGAAGTAATATTCTGAATGTTTCTACGTTTGAACTCGAGTTGTTCTTGAATAAGCTAGTTTAGTAAGTTTAGTTTCCACTGTAGTTAATTTAACTCAATAACTGGTACATCCATTTATGAAGGAGAAGCATTGCACCAAAACAAAGTATTTTCATTTTGACAAATGCAGAAAGACATGGAAGAACGGGGACTAACCAGGCTGACATGTTTGTTGTAGGACGTGTACATGTGAGAAGCCATCGCGTCTGTGGTGACCAGTTTCTGTGGCTGCAGCAGGGAGTTGAGCCTGTCCACGATGCTGATGTCTAGTTCAGACCGCACGGGGCCCAGTTCCACCTGGAACTCCGCCTTCCGGGGCATGGTGCTCAAGCGCACCTGTCCGCCCTGCACGGAAGGGGGCAAATAGCTAATGAGCAACCATGCGTAAACATTTCTCATCTGGGGCAAATCACAAAACACAGGGTCAAATGATTCCCCCAAGAACTTATCTTTTATAAGCACGGTGCATTTACCTGCGGGCCTCTGCGTTCGGCAAATTTATACAGCAGGTGTAGGCAAGGGGAAGGCAGAGTCTCCATGTTGGCAACAGCATCAAATTTCACCAGCTTTAGTGAAACACAATGAGCACAGGTTTGTCATTTTCTTCTGCTTATAGTTTAATATGACATCATTATTTCTAATCCACATAATGTAAATTTCTGTAGCCAGTCTCTTTAGGTGGTCAGATGTGGAAAGGGTCACGGGATCGGAGTTGGTGCAGGTAAGGGGTGCTCTCACCTCTGTGTACTGAGGGGTACTAGAGCGGGTGTCTGTAGGGAAGAGGCATTCGAGCAGCTCCATCTGGCCCAGAGAGACATCTGTGCTAACGCTACGCAGACTGGAGCCCTGCCTCTGCTCGTAGACCACCTTCATCCCCATCCCCAAAAACCTGCATGGAGAGAAAGAGGGACAGAGCTCCCATCATGCACTGCTTTCCTGTGACACTGTCTGTTTCTACTAATGTTAAACCAAATTCAGAATATGACATTGACAGCTCTGTCCTAAACGCTGGAGCGCTAAGCCTGTATGTTGCAAGCACATAGATCCCTCCTACAGCTGCTGTAAGCACACTTCAATTTTACAGTCAAATTAACAAAATGGAAAAACTAAAATGCGCCCCAAGGCATTAGTAAAATAAAATGGAAAAAAACACAGCCGGCAACCTTGTTCTTGTTGCGACATTAGAGAACTATGTACTATTAACAAATGTCAGAACTGGTTCCCTGCAATGTTATTCACATGTTTTCAGTTGTCTACAGAACTATGAATAAAAATCCAAAACACATTTGTGGCAAGATTCAACAATGAGCTGAGGTCTCTATTCGAGTCACTCGAGGAACAATAAATCCCCAATTTCCGGACACGGACAAGCAGCTTGAAAGTATTACTGCGTGGTAGTTGGGACCACTGGAGTGGATACAAGAAGCTGCGTCTCAGTGGGGGAAGTGCACCTGAGGTGGTCCTGAGGGCAGGCCTCGTCAAACACAGGGCGAGAGAAGAGGAGCCCTCCGTGGAGCTGCTCAGGGCCCGTGCCGTCCAGCCGGCGGAAGAAGTCGGAGGCCATGAGGGCCAGAGGACTGATGGCGGAGTCGGGCGGGGGCAGAGGGTCTATGTGGAGCACCGACAAGGCCACGCTCCCGAGTGCCAGCCTGAACACCAACTCAGGTCGAGACTCGTCGCAGTGGGCCTTCGAGGGGTGCGCTGAGGGGCAAGATCAAAGGATAAATGAAACTTCACCAGAGAGTCACACCAGAGACATATTGACAGAATA
The DNA here is from genome assembly GCA_022702515.1 of Ilyophis sp. 1 JC-2022. Lineage (NCBI taxonomy): Eukaryota > Metazoa > Chordata > Actinopteri > Anguilliformes > Synaphobranchidae > Ilyophis > Ilyophis sp. 1 JC-2022. Next base: position 16,751 of record JAKUDI010000233.1, on the reverse strand, counting down.
TATAAATACTCAGGCACTCATATCTTATTTTAATTCATATACAAGTTTTCCTTCTTACATGAATATGACTGGAACAAGAAGGCATGAATTTCAAAAAGAGCTAATTCTGGGAACATGAAGACACTGCTGGATTAATTATACACTGTTACAACGAAAACTGAACTGATACCCAACAAATCGTCATAGTCTGCTTTTAATAGAGGTGAGCTTGTTAAAATTATGTTCTGCAAGACATCTGTGAATTTCACTTCCTTTGTTTCAACAGTTGTGATGAATGACTGGAACTCAGAGACCACTGATGCATGCTGGGACTTACAGGTCTGTCGCAGCAGCTTCTGTGGGGGATGGGGGTCCCGAGACAAAAAGGTAGGCTCTTGTGCTTGCTTCTCCCTTTGTCTTGGGGGATCCAGGTACTCATCCCAAACCGTCTAAAGGGACACAAATTATACATAAAACACCACTGCATACAGTTAGGGGTAAAGATCCTAAAATTAGCACCATCAGCCATTGAGCCCTCAGATGTGGCTCTATGGCAAGTGATGCAAACTGATATCCTGAACTACCAGGATTACACAACGTCAGGCCAGAATGGCTGGACAGTGCTCAGGGTTAACAACAGCAGCAGAATACAATGGCCAACCAAGCTGCTTCATTGAGTGTGTCCAACCAACTTTGCGTTCTCTTGAGAAGATCAAGATATGAAGAGACAATTAAAACATGTTGAAAGGCAGTCCTTTACTTCCTAGTCTGCTTTCTACCTGAAATTGGGCTTTGCACAATGCAGAGACCCCACCTTCATGGAAAGAGGCAATAATTTCTGTTATTCATGAAGAAGGTAAAGATAGATTAGAGTGCGGGTCATATAGGCCAATATCAGTCCTTAATGTGGATTATAAATTGTATACATCTACTATGGCTAAAAGGATAGAAGACATATTACCCCAATTAATACATCATGACCAGACCAGCTTCATACGACACCAACAGACCCAAGACAATATTAGACGCACATTACATATCATGAACCATATAAGAATAACCTAAAGGCAATTTTAATTAGTTTAGACGCTGAAAAAGCGTTTGATTCTGTCGGCTGGGCATACTTATACAAGGTTTTGCGTAAGTTCAGATTTCATGGGGTCATAATAAAAAGTATTCAGGCATTATACAATAAACCTAGCGCTAGAATCAAAATAAATGGCCACTTGTCGGACTCCATTGAATTAGAGAGGCTCGCGTCAAAGATGCCCGTGGTCCCCTCTGCTCTTTGCCTTGTATATTGCGCCCTTGGCCCAGTGGATAAGACAAAATAGGAGAGTTAAGGGTATTTATATGGATGGTGTGGAGCACAAAATAGCACTTTATGCAGATGATGTTTTGATTTTCTTAGAAGATCCTTCCACCACCTTTCCAGAACTGATGACAAGGCTGGAGGAATTTGGCCTCTTATCTGGGTACAAAAAACCCAACTTATGACATTTAATTATAATCCTCCAAATACAATTACGAGTAAGTATCCCCTGAAGTGGCACACAGAGTCAATAAGATATTTAGGAGTGTCACTACCTAAAGACATTTCAAAACTATCAGAGATCAATTATGGCCCCATGAACTCCAAAATCAAAGCCGACATAATGAGGTGGAACCTAATCCCTTTTCTGAGTTTGAGAATTGAATCAATAAAAATGAATATTTTACCTAGAACACTCCCAGTAGAGGTTTCCTTAAAACAATTTATGGAATGGGACAAGGTGTTATCTAGATATATTTGGCAGGGGAAGAAACCCAGGGTAAAATTTAAAACATTGCAGTTACCTAAAGAGAGGGGTGGGCTTGCTTTACAGTGTCTGAAAGACTATTATTATGCTGCTCAGATCAGAACTCTGATTTTTTGGTGTAACCCACATTATAGTGCCCGATATTGAGAGTAAAACAATAGACAACACACCTTTCCAGACAATACTGGCTGACAAAGAACTCTCTAGATATATTGCAGATGTGGACCATCCTTGGATAAAACTACCATTGAAGATATGGAAAGGTATTATTAAAGAATAAAAATTGAACAATAACATAGAATATTAAGATGGTGTGCTTTTGATTCAGAATTTGTCCCTAATAAATTAGATGGTAGATTCAAGTATTGGGTAACCAAAGAAATAACAGCCTTTTGTAATATAATGGAGAATGGGGAGCTTCATAATTTTCAAATGTTGAAAGAAAAATATGCTCTGGAAAATCAAGATTTTTACAGGTATCTCCAAATGAGGCACCTTTTTGACCAGCATATAAAGAACAGTAGTGAAGAAGACATGAGAAATTAAATAGTGGAGACCTTCACAAAAGCTTATAATTCAGAAGAACTACCTGGGACTATTTCAAGATTATATAGAGGACTCCTAAAACTGAAACAACATACAACGTTATATATACGGGACAAATGGGAAAGGGATGGTGAGATGGTGATCTCCGATGAGGAATGGTTAGGCATTTGTGGTTTTCAGTGGGCTTCTACCAGATCACTGGGCTGGCGGTAATTCTGCTGGAAAAACGTTTTTCGATATTTCATTACCCCTGTACAAAAGGCACATTTTTCTGGTGATGCCCCAGTATGCTGGAGACAGTGCGGCATGGTCGCTGATCACCACCACATATTTTGGTCCTGCCCCAAAATGAAAGAATACTGGGAAGAGATACGTGAAGCCCTTCAAAACATATTTATGATGGAAATACCCCTTGAAAGCAAAGCCCTATACTTGGGGAATATATCCCTTGATTTGGGGGAGTAAAGATAAATATCTGATGGGCATACTTTTAGCTGCAAGTAAAAAAGCAGTGACACGGAAACGGTTTCTTCCTTAAAGGCCTACTATTGATAACTGGTTAGATGTTATAATAGAAATGTGTGTGATGGAGAAGATCACTTTCTCAGTGAATTTAAGAACTGACAAATTTTTGAGGTGCTGGGAAAGGTGGGTTGACTATGTGATCCCTTTAAGAGATTTGTACCAATATGAGTTGATGGATGTTGTATGTGTGTATATATATATATGTATGTATATATATATGTATATATATATATATATATCTTTTTTCACCAATTTGTAACAAGGTATACACATGTATGCAAGGTATAATGTATCTGTATTGTATGAGATATTGCACAGACATGTATTCTCTGTTTCTTGTATATCACTCCCTGGCTGTACATAGTTGTGCAGCAAATTGTGAAAAATCTTATAAAAACTTAAATAAAAAAAATAAAAAAAGAAAGGCAGTCCTTTGGTTGAGCAACTTGATTTGGATTCTTTCCTATTTTATTCACATTCCATCAAACGGCCGGTAGAAAAGACACAGAAACTTACTGTGACATTGCCAGAGGGGGACTCCCCAGGGGAAGAGGTGAAATTGCTATTGAGTGACAGGTCAAGGTCCACAGTGGGTGGGTCTCCCAGAGGAGGGAGGGAAGACAGGCTGTGAGACATGTCCATCTCTGCCATGGAGAAAAACACATCTTCTTCGATGGGGGGGGGGGAGGAGAAAATAAATAAATAAATAAAACACAAACCAAGATCCAAAATCACTTTCGCAATCAATATGAAGTTATGACATCATGCTTGAGGGTAATTAAAAACCAACAGGCACACGTATGAGCCATGTCGCACAATAGATTAAAAAGTATGCCATGGTTTATTTGCTTCAAAAACAGGTTAACCGAAAGGTACCTTATCTCCTTTGCTTTTTGTTTTACCTACTGAACATTTAAACCGCACAGTGTACGCTTCAGGAATCAAACCTGAAGCCTTGTGGTTTGCGAAACAAACGCCATACAGCGTACGCCAAATGGAGCAGTGGTGAGCCACATCGATCCCCACCTCGGCTAGATGTGGTTCTGGTGGTGTGGCTCTCGAAGAGGTCAGGCTCTCCCAGTGCACCAGGGGCCAAAGAGTCCCTCTTTAGGCAGCGGTGGAGCTCCATGTGGAGGCGGTACTCGTCCTCCTGCTGCATGGGCCTGCTTTTCCTGTCCTTTCCCAGCCCTACGCGATCCTGCCCTCCTGCGCGCGCACAAACACACCGTGATGTTTTATCCACCAGGCCATCCAGCGGAGCGTCCCCTGACTGGGCATGAGACGGTAAACTGGAGTGGAAGCTTGCCAATAAGCTGTTGAGCAAGAGGAGCTAAAAGGTTACTCCATCTTGATGTTGCGCTGCGGTGGTAGTGCAACTCACCGGAGCCAGAAAAGACCCCAAACATGTCCAGGAGCAGATGGACTTGTCGTGGAGACAGCAGCACACTCATCAAATCAATCTGTCCATCAACATCAAGCTGCAAGATAGTGAGACAACTAAGATAAATAAAGTGGGCAGACAGCCCTGTAGTTAAAATAATCATTCTCCCTAAAAATTCTATGTTTATTATTTTTGGTTTTTCAAAGTGACTTTAAAGCAGAAACTTGAGTGGATCTTTGTCGTCCATAGACTTCCTTTTCATTTTTTAAATGAGGCCTTCTGAAGCCTTTCTGAAGGACGAGTCAAATTTTCTAATTTTAGGCTGTAATCAGCTGCCATTGTCAAGTCACAACACATGACTCAAGGTAAGAAAACAAATGAATAACATTCAGGTTTAGTGTGAACTATCCCTCTAAGTCAAAGCAGGAATTAAAGAGCAACACATGCAAACATGAAAGCTGCAAATTGAAATTTTTCAACCTTCGCTCCGGGCAGGGCTTCATTCTGTTTCAGGAGGAGAGACAGCTCCACTCTGCCACTTAGGGCGCCAATCTGCACAGGTTCAAAGGGCGTAGTCGTGGATACTGGCTCTGTGAACTGAGGGTGTGGCTCACAGATGATCTTGGGGTTCCAGCTGGGGGACAGTTTAGCCTCCGTCTCCTGAGGGACTCAGCAGAGAAAAGAGAAGGTCAGAGCCAGGCTGCATTGGCTGGTAGCAGGCAGAGACGGAGCGGAACACTCACCACTTGGGCGGACGGAGACCTGTGACAAGCGCGGGCGGCCTCGGAGAACTCATCCCAGAAGATGGTGACACCAGTGAGCTGCAGGTTTTTGTGTGCAAAAGTGGTTGGCTGGTGCACGTCCATGCCAGAGCACTCGTCTCCAGTCTCGTCACAGTACACAATCCTCCAGGATAAAAGAGACATGACATTAAAGCCTGCCCTGAGCTGAAAACATAGCAATTTAAGTAGTAGCATAGTATTGACAGTATTATTTTCAGAATTCAATTGCAAGTGAAAAGCAAGTCAACAACAACATATCCAATTGCTCATTGAACAAGTTTTTTACGTGCAGAACCTCAACAAGCAACCTTTGCCATTCAGACAATTTAATTCAAGTCTTGGATTGCTGTCAACTATCCAAAGTGCTCCAGTTAAAACATACTTATTGATTCGTATCTCCAGAGCAATTCCCGTCTTGGAATTTTCAGGAACATGCTCGATCCTGAGAACAGTGTCCAGAAAGGTGACCTTGACTCTTCTCAAAACTAAAAGAAAGGCAGATGTGACAGAACACAAAATGCAAATCAGCCAGTGGGCCTGAAGGTAACTGATATGTACATAATGACCATCACATCTCAGACATGAGCACTTAAGAGCCATATTACTCAAGGGGATCAATACACCCCAAATACTACATGGAATGGGAGGGAGTTCCAAAATCCAAGATTGCAATGTCACAAACAGCCCTTCCAAGCTTTCTCCCACCAGATTAATTAAATTACTAATTTACAACCTCCTCATTTTTATGTTAGTCATTTAACCCTGTAACTAGGACCGGCCTGTATTAACCCTTTAACTAGCACTGGCCTGTATTAACCCTTTAACTAGCACAGGGAGTGTATTAACCCTTTAACTAGCCTGTATTCGGGGCGGAAGTGGTTTATAGTTTATTCGCATTCATTGCATTTTTTAAGTGAAATCGTTTAATAATCTGGTCACACAATATACCGTTTGAAAGTGTTTGAACTCATGATTCTATCTCTATAAACAATTTTATAATCCCAGTGTTATATTGACAACGGTTCCTTATTTTGTAACATGACAACACAGGCTCAATCAAAACAATAATTCCGTACGTTCTGTGTTCCACTGAAATCCACAGACGACATGTCGGGATCCTTATCCCGGCAAAAGAAATTCTAAATAATCTTTTAGACGAAAAACTTCCGCTGTGTTCAAACTAGTGTTACTTTGTTTCAGTAATAATTAGATTAAGTCTGACTCTTAGAAAACAAACTGGGAGACCAAGATTATGCCTATAGTCAAAGGGGTTCAAGAACAGTAACCATTTTATGTTGTGTTGTGAGTTGTGTTTAAAAAGCTAGAGAAGGGGTTAAAGAATGTAAAAGAAATTTGTGGTATTACTACAGCACTACAAGATAAAGAGGTCCTACCACATGAAGGAACAACACTGTAGCTAAAACAATGCAGGAACTTCATAGCAACACAGCAACAGATACATGTTGTGTTATGCTGAGAAGGTAGGGCTTAAGCTGGAAAGATCGCACTGTATGTTGTCTGACAGCCAACAGTAACTATCATTGCGCAAGCCAGAGAAAGTACCAGTCTCGATGGTTTCTGCGAATTTCTCCAGGCCCTCCAGAGGCTGGAAGCCCTCCCCCAGCTCGTCTGTCAGCCTTTGGCTCAGGCACTCCTTGGCCAGCTGCATGCTGCTGGTCATGAAGCTGGACCAGTACATGGGCTCAGTCCCTGACGCTGTGGACACAACACACCCTGGGAAATCAATGGTCTGAATCCCTGAACACAGACATGTGCGGCGTGCCAATATCTGAGTGTGCACCTGAGCAACATACATTTTTTAAAAATAAAAAACTAACACCAGTCACCACGGTATGATTTACAGAGCTACATTTATCACGGTTAAATACCTTAATGTCCCCTTCACACTCCATTTCAAACCAGTAATTAGCTATTAGCATGTATCAGTAAAAGCACCAGTGAAACTGCTCCAAACAATTCCTCACTGACAAACCATTAGTTACATAAAGTGAAGAGGTAATGCTGCTCTCTCTGCTGGGTAGAATCAATCCCATCTTGCCTCAATACGGAAGCACCCTCACCCATGCGCGGCCTGGGCCTAAACACCATCTCCAGCCCTTTGACCTCCAGGGCACAGTTCTCCTGCAGCAGGGATGCCCATGGCACAGTCAAGGAGATGGTCTGGATGAATCCCTCAGTCACCTCAAAGGGAGCGTCCACCGACTCGAGGATCTCATTCAAGGACTGCAAGCACATGCGTTCAATACGTCAACCGTAGAGCCACTTTATATTAATGTTTATATAGACATAAACCATTTCTATTATTTGTTATTTGCTGTCATAACGGATGCATAACGACAATCTTACACATTTCTTTGGGCAAACAAAAAGTGCTCGTTTTGTGAACATTTAAAATACATACACTACATTTATTTACGCCACTCTTCCTACATAAATATCCGCCTTCAACACAAGGAAAACAGTTACCTACCCATTTGTCCAAAGGAACCTGCGCCAATGATCCAGTTCCTTGATAGAGATCTAAGCTGAGCTGGTCCAAGCTCAGCTTCTCCTGCAAGAAGTTGCCCAGATACCGGTGCAGCAGGTATCTACATGCCCGCTTCTTTATCGACTCCGAAAAAGGCCAAGGCATCTCAGTTTGATCGGGTGAGAACACAATAATGCCTAAATGTCGGAATCAACGTGTACTATAATGTGTTGCTGTTACCGAAAACTACGATTTCTTGCAATCTGGTAAGGAATATTTCAGCAAAGCGAGAGTTTCGATATTGTTCAATCATTCTGTCAGCTGTGTCTAATGGCTGACACAACACACAAATAAATTTGCTAGCTAGCACAATAACAACACATAAGTTCTTGGGAGTCGTGGGCAGGACTGTTACCAATAAGTGCGGCGTTCATAAATACATGAGCACACTCCGTGAAATATAAACATATGTAGCTGTTGCAGCATTTCCTTCTGTGCGGCGGTCCTCGCCTGGACACAGATCCAAATCCAGTTCGCTCCTGCAAGTAAAGTGACTGATCAGGAATATTGACCAAAGTAATCCACAAATTCGCAATCGATGTTAACAGTTACTCAAAATACTGCGCGTACTACTGCACCTCACCAGGTTCTACATGCGTGACATAAATGTCTCCTGATATTAGCTTGCTAGCGCACTACAGTTGTCCGCTAGCTAATATGATCTTGTCATACAAAACTGCATAACTGGCGTTATACTGTGCCCTTTTGTTGGCAGCTACGGAGTTGAGACCAGGCCTGTTACAACATCATCTCTTGCATCTCCGTCATTTTCCCATTTGCTAACTAGCTATGGTTATTTCTATGGAATCTTGTCCACTAAGTTAGTCTAGCTATTCAAAATGATTTAAAAATGTAAACAGTAACGTACACGAATAGTTACAAGTGGTATGCTCTTAAATTTAAATGATGCCAGAAATATATGCTGCCACTAACGCTAACTAACTTTACTCTATCGGTAGCTGTCTGACGTAGGTCAGTATTGACAGCCAGATATTTCAATAGATAGCTAATGTTAGCTAGCTAACTAGACTTCAGATACAGGACAACTATTAGCATGATAGCTTACACCTGCTCTCGTGCAAAATTTTAACGTTATGTGGGTATTTTAGCATGCATTAATACATGTTTTCCGCTGTACATGTCCTATTGACATACAGCTAGTTTGTTCCAGCTAACCGAATTAGCAAGCTAGCTAACTTACTCGCTACCTAGCTGTGTTTTGTTGGCGATGGTCTAGAAAGAGGAGTTGGATAACGCAAGCTAGCTAAGTCCAGCGAACAGGCGAACTAAATCCCTTCTAGCTAGCTATATGACAAATACACTGAGTGCGTGTCTTAATATCCCTTCCATTCCATTCACATGAGGAAGATCAGCAGTAACGGTATCAAACAGTAACGGTATCAAACAGGCCCGGTCCGGCCTCTTCCCCCCTTCCCTGTGTTTCTCACCTTTTCCCTCTTGTGTTTACAAACAGATTCATGACTCCGCACGCGCCCCACAGAGCCAGGCCGCTCTTCTAGCGCAATGACGAAGCTCCACCCCATGCTCCACCCTCTTTAAAACGGTCCTACTGCGGCTCACAAGTGTCGCGGTTCAATGAGGTAGTTCACTACAAAAAGGAAGTCCAAACGTTTATCTCTTGGGTTTATCTTTATAAATATTTATGCTGGGTTTGATCACTTCTTAACACACTGTTATCCCCTGATATTGTTTTTATAGTCTATGGATACAACTTCTTTTGGGGGGGGGGGGGGGAATTGTCAAAACGCTGATTCAAGATATTTGTTTGGGCAGATTGATCTAGTCTAGAAAGTATTCACATCTCCAATTTAGATTTTTACCTATCAAGTGTAATATTTTATTCAGTTTTGTATGGCTCAACCTCAACCAAGTAATGATATTTTTTTGTGCCCCTTCCTATCCTCATGCCAACTACTGCCTGTTGTACATGTGTCATTCTGTCTTTCCCTTATCACACTTCTTTTTTTTTTTGCCAACTATTGATGATATTTGTGCATATCAGCCCTTCTGACTCTGATTTGCTCAATTTGATCAATTTCCACGAGCATGTCCCGTTTTAATGCTTCCTTTGACAGAACATCTATGACATAATTCCCTCTATGAGCAGGGATATCTGGCAACGCCTTTAGTACACGTAATATTTATGCGCGACCAGACTTTTTTCTCTTCCTTTTTGCTCTAAAGCCCTTCTCACATGAGCCGGAAGTGTAGTGTTGATTTATCTCTGGAGGTGAGTAGCTTCAAAATTCATCCTTGTTTCGCACCATTACCATTAGTTGATTAAAACGAATGCAGAATATACTTCTGCCTATATAAAATAGGACAACAGCACAGGGGCTGTTTTGTCTTCATCATCAAGGAAACGTATCTGTTTTACGCTACTATTAGGTATGAATATGTCCTCAAACTGATGTTATCATAAACAAGGTAGTTGGCTAGCAGCAGTGAAGTCTCGCAACCTATTTGCTTGTATTTCGCTTACCTGTATTACCAATAATCGTGTTGTGATTATAGCTGGTTAGATAGCCAGTGAGCATTCTATACGTGGCTCGTCGATCCGCAGTTGTGTAGTAAGCTAAAACAGTAGACACGGCGCCTTTTAATGTTCAATTTTGTTCAATCAGTGGGACAAAGTTCTTCCTAAACGAAGCCCCCATGTATTATTAAACTAAGGCAAATGGATATCGAATGAAATTGTGTTCTTACGCATTGTGTTAAAGAGAATGGAAGTAGACTGTAACCAAGGTGAATCAACAATACCCTCATTTGAAGAAGACTGTGTCGAGCTCGGAGACGTGAAGGACATGAGGTTGGAGGCCGAAGCCGTGGTCAACGACGTCCACTTTGCTGTGGCTGAAATGTTCGTTTCCCAGAAGTTGGATAACGCCTTGGATGTGGCATACATAAACGTGGAGACGAGAGAGGGAGACCGCTATTGCCTTGAGCTAACTGAAGCGGGATTGAGGGTAAGGTTTAAAATATAACCTGTCACTTTAGCCACTCCAGTTTCCACCTGTTCTCCGATAATCGGACCGTGTGGTTTCTCTGTCTACAGGTGGTCGGCTACGCCTTTGACCAGGTGGACATCAGTTTGAGCACACAGTTTCATGAAACTGTTTACTCCCTGCTTGACTCTCTCAGCCCCGGCTACAGAGAGGCCTTCGGGAATGCCCTGCTGCAGCGACTGGAGAGGTTGAAACAAAATGGACAGTAGTAGATCTGTCGCACAAATAGAAAAACAATTAGTGAAGCCACGGTTGTTGTTGAAGTGGGCCCTGGCTGTTAACCTGCCACGTGTAATTCAAGAAGCCTTTTCTGAAGGTGATGAAACATGTCAAATTGCTCTTTTGCGTTATTACTTTACTTTTGCGTTTAATAACGTCCTCATCTCCCAGATTTTTATGTAAGTTCAATATTTAATTTAGCGTTAGCCTACATCGTAAATGTGACATGTTTATTTCTTCTGAAATTTGAAGCCATTGCATCAAAATAGGATTGGTTAGTAGGCATCACAAAAAACGACATGTGCTTAATCAGAGAAGATGAACAGCCTCATGAACAACAACCATTCTTTACTTATTGTCTGCTGACTGTAGATTGCACTAATTACTTGTTTTATGTTTTGTCTCCTGCCCTCTGCTTAAGTGCATAGCATCTATCTAGATCAGGGGTTCCCAAACTTTTCCATGCCAAGGACCCCCAAATAGTCGTAGCCTCTGGCTGCGGCCCCCCTATTGCTAAATGGCTTTAAAAAAAAACTTTTAAATTACACTGGCAAATATTTAAAAATCTAACTTACAGCTTCTTAATACAAAACACAATACTTTTCACCCTATTTTGATTCCATAATCGGGCCGTTAGCAGCTCAACGTAACGCTTTGACTGACAGGCAGATGGTTAGTTATTGGCTGCGATTGAAAGAAGGGCATGGCAAAGACCTAATTTCAATATGAAAGGATTTATAACTATTTATATCTTATTTTAAACCGGCACAGTAATCTTATTAATTTAATTTAAATTAATTTTTAAAATAAATTTAAATTTTTTTTATTTTTTTTGCATTTTCCTCTCCCTTCCAATTGGCCCCCCTGGCGCCCCCTGGCGGCCCCCCGTTGGGCCGCGGCCCCCACTTTGAAAACCCCTGATCTAGATCACCTAAAACATTTTCACAGTGAACAATTTGTTTGTGAATATAATGCTATTTAGCATAAAACAGCCAAAGAGAGAGGACATAAAGAGCTTTGTAAAGGTAAAATACTTCAAATTTCCCCAAAATATATACTGACATGGTTTTACAACTGCCTTAAATATTAACAATGGTACTCTGGGCGTATTAGCATATTTGATCCCTCAATGTTTTTTGTTTCCATTGCAGTTTACATTAAATTATGTAGTCTCATTTATGGAAGGAGAACTTTGGAAAAAAAATTGAGTTTCAGGTTTATTCGTTTTTTTAACAAGAGATTTGCATGCTTGTTTCTACCATTTCTGTACTAAACTTTTTGAACATGCATTGTTCCAACAAGAGGTGGAAGTTCTATCTTAATTGGTATGCATTTGGTAAAACTGGATGTACAAGGGAAAGCTGATGGAATGGGATGTCTGTGGTGTTCCAAGGACTAACCAGTTTTGGCAATTGGGTGATTCTGTACAAAATCAGACTGATTTTGGCATGATCCTCTAATTTTCTGGAACGTTGACACATTTCTCATGTTCAGGCAAATGTCATATTTGTATCTTAACTCATTTTTAATATGATTAATAAGTAGTTTTTTGCTTGCCCAGGCATCCTTTATAACTGTGCCTGCATCATCTGTTGAAAAAGAAAGATTACTTGATATCATTAAAGCTATTTGCATGTACCATTATATCTGTAGCCTTTGAGATTTGTTCACTTACTTTTGAAAATTACAAAATCTATATCCAATACATATTTTCACATTTTATTTTGGCATTATACAGACTATTAGCACAGCACATTTCCCCATGGATCCCCTAAAAAAAAAGTTAGGAAATTTGTGTTTGGTCGTTCATATCTCTGTTGTCGCAGTATTTTTATCTTTGGAAAGCCTGTTAATTTCCCTTTACAACGAAGTCCCGTTTGTAAGGATCATACATTTGTGGGATGAGCAGCACAGCTGATTATGTGGGTGGGGTCCCAAGTGAAATGTGCCAAACTTCCCTGCCAATGTCAAACAGTGTATTCTCCTGTTGGTATTGACTCTATTGTTTTGAGTTGGAATGCCGTCCCAGCATGAGACAGCAACGCGTGACCAGCATGAGGAAGTGCCAGGCGCTGCGTATGGTTTCTCCACCCACTACTGAGGCTCCTGACTGTTTGTTCAATGAATAAAGCGTAAAATTACCAATATGTCTTGTTTGTTCCTTGTTACTGATAGACAACTCAAAACAATAGAGTCAATACCAACAGGAGAATACACTGTTTGACATTGGCAGGGGAATTTGGCACATTTCACTTGGGATCCCACCCACATAATCAGCTGTGCTGCTCATCCCACAAATGCATGATCCTTACAAATGGGACTTCGTTGGAAAGGGAAATGAACAGGCTTTCCAATGATATAAGATACAATGATAATAATACAGCGACAACAGAGATATTATCGACCAAACACAAATTTACAAACTTTTTTTGAGGGGATTTATAAATCGGACATTGAAATAGTTTCATAGAGAGGGAATGACTGAGGTAGTATTCCACTTAGTAAAACATGCTGTACTATTAAAATCCATTACACAATTTTCTGAGTGGGCTTTTTCATCTTAGAAATATTGGTAGAAATAAATAGAAATATTTCAGCTGCCAGTATCAAACCTTGATCACAATCATAGATCCAGGGATTAAGCATTGAGTTGTATCCCAGTGAAATTACACTTTTGACAAAATATTTTTTTTGTTCCATGAACTACAGGTCACAGAAATTATTCAGAGGATAAGACTGAACATACAAAATACATTTTTAGGGAGTGCTTAAGGGATTTGAAATACATTTTCTTTCAGGATAAAAATCTCCTGGCCAGGGGCATTTGTTGGCCTGTGTGGAGTTTGGGTCAATGACAAATAAGGTTGCCAAAAGTATTTTTTTTAAAATTCTTTTCAAAATGGATATAATACATATTTTTTTATTTGGAACAGTGTGATTAAGCAAGTCTCATTTGTTAAACAACATTTTAACATGTTTTTATTCATTTTTTGACTATTTTTAACTTCACCTGCCAAAAAATGTCAGGTGGCGCAACCAAATTTCTGTTGAGAATTATATATTTTCCTACTATTTATTCAAAGTTAAATCTTGGGCACATTTTCTTTAGAGTGTCTAAAGTGCCTACCACATTCATATTTTGAAGTAGTATTTTGTATTTACAATAATTTAAGACTACTGCATTCTAATGGCCGGGTATTTAGTATTTTCTGTATCCAATGTTACTTTTAAAGACATAAAAACAATTATACAAATATACAAATGAAGGCATTCCATATATTTACTATTCACACCATACTTTTAAACCATTTGTCCACTTTGACCTATTATTTATTGGTTTAAATTAATATTTTACCTGGTTGCACCACCTGACGATTATCAGTTGTGCCACCTGACAATATTAGTAATGACAGGAAATAGCTGAATAATTGCATTTTTATTTCAAATAGGCAATACAAAAAGTGTTTTAGTCAAGTAATAAATTGATCACATTAATTATAGCATCTGTAATAGGCAACAGTGCAATAGATGTACACTGTAACAGATTATGATTGAACAAGCCGTTTTTTAGTTTAATACAGTACACAAAATGTAATATCCAAATCCATCCATATAAATTCCATCTACACTGACAATCTCCTCCCTGTCAATGTTGGGAGGTTCTGCAATAACAATATCCTCTGCTGGGGGTTCTGCGAGAGTGGTATCTAATGACTCAGGTGTGTTATTCAGGATTTCCTCCATAGCCCTTTTCTTTTCCCTGTGCCTTCTCTGGTCTTGCTTCCATTTCTGCCTCACTTTTTCCTTTGCCGTTTTGGATAGCTGGCTGACGGGGGGTTTCACAATCTGTCCCTCTCTCTTCCTCCTCTGGTAACTATAAAACATTAGAACTCATGAACCTGCATATTTATTTATTCATTTATTAAAAAGGGACAGTGTACATTAATGAACACTTCTGTAAATGTGGCCTTGCCACTACTGTCCTCCTGCTTTATATGAGCTGACTCAAATATGAACGGACTCAAACTTATCAAGACTACATTATAAGTAATCAAGATGTAATTACCTCTCCTTTCTTTTGGCAAGATATGCCTCTCTTGCAGCTGCATCATTTTTAATGCGCTGTCTGTGTCTTGCAGCCTTTTCTTTAGTTGATAGTGCCATCTAAAATATATATATTTTTAATTATAATCATGAAAACGGTTTAAAAAGTGTATAATATATTTAATTTTAAACGAATATACATTTTACAAATGCTGTAACATCATCTTAGAGCTTTAAAAAAACATAATTGATTACACAGAGTGACATTCCTTGCAGTTAAGCTCATATACATATGGTTGCGCTGCCTGACTTTGCAACTATTTCATTTCAAAAAAAGGCTTTCTCTTGGACACACTACATAGCTTTTTGGCTGTTTGCTAGCAAGTTTATACAAATACTGTTTAAACATAATAAGTTATTTTCTGAAAAAAATAACTTTTCCTAGTTTTTCATTGGTTGTACCACCTGACATGGAAAGTGTACCAACCTACCTATGACATGAAAGAAGATATTTTCATCAATATTTGAGAGAGATCTGCTAATCTTTTCACTCAGCTCTGAAGGTCAGTTGGGGTCTTCTTGATGATGCAATATCCTGTTCACTGTTATGTAGCTCTCCACTTCAAAATAAAAGTACTATGTTTACGGTTGTGCCACCCTGACATTGGAAAACACAAATAACTGGACACAAGTTTTTCAATTATCTAAACAGTTTTAAAATGGTTGGTATTTGTGAAATTGTGTTCATCTGAAAGGATTCCAAAACAAAATGATGCCATAGTATTATATTTTGAGTTTATCATCATTAAAATACCATTTTTAACAATCTTCTTAATCTGTTTGTTTGCTCGGACGGTTGCGCCGCCTGACATTTTGGGGGTTTGAGATGCCAAAACACAAAATAATATATATTATGTGAATGTACTGAAAACACACCAAAACTAATCATGTTTCATAGAATAAAATGATACATGACTTGAATTGATTAAATTATTTTAAAAAGAAAATAATGCTTTCGGACACAAAAATATGCATGTCATGTCATTGACCCGTTTGCATGTTCTCCCCATGTGGGTTTCCTCCGGGTACAGTCAAAAAGACATGCTGGTTAGGCTAATTGGAGACTCGAAAATTGCCGGTAGGTATGCGAGTGAGTGAATGGTGTGTGTGCCTTGATGAATTGGTGACCTGTCCAGGGGGTATTTCTGCCTCTTGCCCAATACATGCTGGGATAAACTCCAGTTTCCAATATTCATGTTATGCCAACATTATTCCAATCACTTCATTCCAACATTAAAACAGTTTTATTGCAACTAACATTTCAACATCATTTAAATATTAGTCTATTGCAGTGGTCCCCAACCCTGTTCATGGAGATCTACCGTCCAGTAGGTTTTCTTTTCAACCCTAATCTTATTCTACCGATTAGCAGCTCAACAAAATCTCTAGGGCTGTGTCCGTATACAACCCCTGTTCCCTGTCCACTCAGACTATTATGTGCTCTGTCCGCACACTTTGTAAGCAGTATGCTAAATAAATCCCGCAAAACTCTTTCCAAACTAGTGAGGAAGTTCGTAATATGTATTTTTATTGAGAATATCAATCAGTTAACATATGACGATTGTTACAAAGTCTTTTACGTTTTTACTTCCGGGTTACTTACTGAAATTGTCAAATGAGTGCACCGTTCTGCAGATGTGTGCTTCTGAATTCCATCAACAAAACCAATAAGGGGTTCATCCTGATATTTTAAGTGCCCCCCATTTGAGAGAAAAGTGCCCAATCAAAAGCTTTTTGACGAAGCTTTTTGACTCGTATGCGCCCTCATAGGGTGTAGGGGTCGTATTTGGACACAGCCGAGCTGTTGAATGAGGTGTGCTTCGTTAGGGTTGGAGTGATAAC
>JAKUDI010000232.1:0-25000 GCA_022702515.1 Ilyophis sp. 1 JC-2022 | reverse complement strand
TGGGTGCCAAATGAAGGGCGGGACCTTTGGCGACCATCGCCACAGTTACTGTTTACAGCGCAGCTACAGCCAGCAGCACTTATCTCTGTACTCTTTGCCTAGGAGGGAGCCGAGCACTCCTGCCCGAGGCTCAGGGTTAGAGAGCCTTTTCAGATAAGGGTAGCTCAATGTGATTGGGAGCTGGCAGCCTTTAGCCTTTTTGTTGTTGCTCTCCAGTGCCTCTCAGCACCAGCTACCATCACTACATACAAACCGATGGAAAGGAAAGAAACAACAGGAAGTTGTTGAAGAAACACACTAAGTCAGTATGGCAGGTCTGTCTCAGGTACTCAGACAGATGGGGTGTGTTGTATTTTTTGTTTGTTTTATTTGACAATGTATACTAGTTGAAATAAACAGTTATAGTATTTTTTTAATGTCGATTTATATCCTGCCTTGACGATGGCAGTGTCCGGTTGACCCGTCTTTTCTGGTGACGCAGGCGTCATGAAAGCACATACAGGAATTGTTTACAGTCTTGCTATTTTTCATTGTTACTTCCAGACAGCATATTTTTATTGTTTTTTTTATACTGCTAGATGTTAGATTAAATATATATGATATGTTTCACTAGATGTGATGCATTTTACTTACCTGTTACAAACAGATATAATGTCAGTTTTACTCTGAGGAATTGTCTTTGTTTTGCTTTATGGCTGTGAAACAATTTGAAAGTTTCCATTCTCAGCCAATTGTCAATTTTGTAACTTCTCCAACATGTACAGTATGTCTTTGTTACTCTTTGTTGCATACCATTAAATCCTATTTTCAAAAGGTGGTCTCAACCTGGTTTTCTTCCAAATGAAATGTGAAGTCTTGCATCAGGGAAGCTTTGGTGTGCAGTAAAATGGAATGGGTAGTAGTATTCCTGGGAAGATAGACATTTTTGTAAACCTCAAGACATTCAGATTGTTGAAAGAAGTCGGACAATTGATCCACAACAGTATATACCAAAGACATCTACTGACATGCTATTTAAAGTGTATAATCATGATACGCATGATCATCCTTAGCAAGACTGTCTTATCTACAGTGACAAATGTGTTTTTGCAAGCATTAATCAAAGCATTTTAAATTCTACAAAGGGTTTTTTTGCAAAGGAGAAAAAATATAAAAACATTGCGACACAACAGGTTGTTACTAATGAAGTTATACCTTCTCCCCATTGACGAATAATGCACCCAGAACCTACGGGAAAGCAGATGCCGTAATGCTACTGTAAAGCCGCGAACAAAAGGTAGCAGTTCAGTTCCGTATTTGAACACTAGAGGCCACTCAGTATTCAACGGAGGTGTGACGTCACGTCTGCGTTGAACTCAAATGCTAGAAAATCTCCCTCCATTCTCGCCGGGCGCAGTGGCGTGCGCCTGTAATCCAAGCTACTGGGAGGCTGAGGCTGGCGGATTGCTTGAGCTCAGGAGTTCTGAGCTGCTGCGGACTATGTCGATCGGGTGTCCGCACTAAGTTCGGTATCGATATGGTGCTCCTGGGGGAGCCCGGGACTACCAGGTCGTCTAAGGAGGGGTGCACCGGCCCAGGTCGGAAACGGAGCAGGCCAAAGCCCCCGTGCCGCTCAGTAGTGGGTTCGCGCCTGTGAATAGACGCTGCAGTGCAGCCTGAGTAATACAGTGGGACCCAGTCTTTTAAATGTTTT
Organism: Ilyophis sp. 1 JC-2022; assembly: GCA_022702515.1. Lineage (NCBI taxonomy): Eukaryota > Metazoa > Chordata > Actinopteri > Anguilliformes > Synaphobranchidae > Ilyophis > Ilyophis sp. 1 JC-2022. Next base: position 23,307 of record JAKUDI010000232.1, on the reverse strand, counting down.
TTTTAAACCGAAATAGAATTTTAACTTTTAACTTTTAAACTAATTTTAAGCCCGAATAACACACACACACACTACACTGATGATAGAGTTGCCCTGCTTGATTTATTCACTCGTTAGTAGAACTGTGTAAACTTAAAAATAACTATGATTATTTTTAACTTTTACGATGTCCATAATGAAGTACCATAATACCTAACACGAAACGACCATAAACGATAAACTGCAGTTCTCATCTAGCTCCGTTTCGTTTTACTCACGCCTCCTACTGGATGCAAATTCTAACGCAATTATTTCCAGAAGAACTTCTTCTCTTCGACAGTAGTCGTCGCTGTGCAGCCTTCTTGATACAAGGGGTTCTGTGACTATTTTGGCGTTAATGGGAAATATATAATTTTGTAAATTTCTTGGCTATTCTTTGATAAAGATGTTCATTGTTTTACTTCAGTAATATGACATACTTAACAGATACTTTCAATATTTTCAACAAAGAATGTAACAACGGAAGAGGAAAATGCTCTTTTAAGATTGTTTGTTGTTGCTGTGTTTATAGCCTAGGCTACTTGCGTGTGACGTTGCCTATTTGGCTTTTTTTTTAGTTTAATTGAATCTTAATAATTGACACATTTATAAACAAAGTGAAAACCATGGTGTCATTAAAAAAAAAAGTTTGCTGAGCTAGGTTTAGGTTTGAGGTTTTACACCTTTCTTCTGCTTTGAAAATGTCAGTGTGAGGGATTTTTACAAATATCCTGACTTAATGTCTCCCAACATGTCAATATATCTCCCAAGCAATGGTGAACATGTGTAAACATGAGTGTTGTTTCTCCTTATACAGATGGATGCGGAAGAGATCAGGAGGAAACGGAGGCGGGAGAAAAACATGGCGGTTGCAGCACGGTTCTGGAACAAGAAGGAGAGGCAGAGTTTCTAAAAGAAGCGTGAGTTCATTTTAAAAGAGGAGTGCTTCTCATTTTTCTCCAAGAATGACTTTTAGTCAGAAGCAAATGGTTAAGTTTGTTGTTTGTCCAAATGGGGGTTTCCATTATTATCACATTTTGTGGGTTTCTGTTTATTAGTACAACATGGTGAATTAAGTCAAGGATTTGTATAGCTATTTGTTTAGATTGCTTTTTGCAAAAGATATAGATAAGCAGGTTAATGTCACTGCCTCAGTGTGATGTCCTCATTATTCATTGACACTGATGATTGAAATGTTTGTCAGCACCATTTTGCACTGAAAACCTTCACACTTTTTTCAAGCATGGTTTAATAAAGGATATTTTTGTAGCCTCACCTTAAGGCGTTTTTCCTTTTTTTTCCAGTTTGTGGTGTGCCAGTCTATTTTTTTTTAGCCCTCATCCTCATTAGTCAGGAAACAGGAACCAAATACGAATTTGTTTTGAATTCTCTTGCAGTTGCTATAGTAAGCAATGGTTTATCAACCACCGCTTAGTGCCAGTAGTTGATGTGTAAATGTTAATAGACTTCACAATTGGATTTGGACAACTGAAGGTCTTCTGCTGTTATGGTCCTTGGTATTTGGCTATTAAATCAGCTCCTAGTTGAACAAGCTAATGCCGCTTTTGATATGCTATTCACTGTTAACTAGTTACTATTATGTTACCTCCCTTCACATTATACATGAAAAATCACCTTTGATAGAAGTGCCTCTTAATGTTTATAGATAGAATTGTAGTTTAGTGCAGACCACAGTCTAACTGTCTGTGCTTCCGCACCCTGTAGGAGTCAGGCTGGAAGTGATGAACTCAGAGCTAAAGGCCCAAATTGAAGAGTTGAAGCATGAACGGCATTTTGATGCTCAACCATCATCAACTGCCCCATCAAGGGTCTGAGGTATCAAACGAGCCTCAAACCATCACTCTGCTGCCAGATATGCAGTGGATATGGATGATCACTTTAAGGGATGTTTCTACTGACTTATTTTCCCATACAGTTCAGTAGGAAAATGAGTCAGGAGAAAAAAACATTTAAAGTGATCCATCCATATCTACTGCATATCTAGCAGCAGAGTGATGGTTTGATTCCTCAGACCCTTGATGACTTGCAGCCATTTAGCCAACCATGTGTTCCATACTATTCTCATGTATTTTAGAGCTTAATCATCTAGTCCCACCCCCCAATTCCCTTAGAGACCCATTCAAATGCAGAGAGGTTATAGTATCGCTTGTAAGAGTACCTGAAAATAATATATCAAGAGTCTTTTGATGTTGTTGGGTCACAGACATCAGGAAATTATGGCATGCAAAGGATATGCAACCAAATATTAAATGTGATAACTTTTTATATAAAAGTTTATGTTAATTTGTCCAATAACTTTTGGTGCCCTAAAATGTGAGGGGGGTCTGGCTATGTGTGAAAATAGCTACAATTGCTACACGGTTCACCCAATATGGATCTAAAAACCCTCAAATTAAAGATGAACTTTAACCTCATAGTCACTATTCCATTTGAAATCCAATGTGTACAGAGCCAAAACAACAACAAAAATTTGTCACCGTCCTTATCATTTTAGAGTGCATTGTATATGATATGTTTCAGTAGTTGTGATGCATTTTACTTCCCTGTTACAAGCAGATATAATGTCAGTTTTACTCTGCGGAATTATCTTTGTTTTGCTTTATGGCTGTGAAACAAGTTGAAAGTTCCCATTCTCAGCAAATTGTCCATTTTGTAAACAAGCATTACATTCTGCAAACAAAGTTTTTTTTGCCAAGGTGAAAAAAATATAAAAACATTGTGACAACAGGTTGTTACAGTTGTTACTAACAAAAGGTAGCAATTCAGTTCCTTGTTTCGACACTAGAGGTCACTCAGTATTCACAATATCACAAGAACGCCTTCTTCCACTTGAGGAATATATCTAAATTAAGGAAAATCTTGTCCCTGGAGGATGCTGAAAAAATGGTTCATGCCTTTGTAACCTCTCGACTAGATTACTGTAATGCCTTATTGTCTGGTTGCACTGGCTCAGCCATGAATCGTCTCCAATTTGTACAGAATGCAGCTGCTAGGGTTCTTACTAGAACCAAGAAATGGGAGCATAAACATGCCTAAAATTTGTTGTTTGGTGGGATGCACTACAAACAAGATTAAAAAAAACAAGAATTGCAGTTTTATACAATTCCGAACGGCCAAAGGGAGCCCATAAGACGAGAAAAGTGGATCCGAGCAATAAAACGTGAGGCGTGGGCGGACATGCTTATGTGTGAGCAGGCTTTTTTCCACAGGTAGCCTAAGTCAAATAAGTTATCCAATTGTCAATTTACGGCTAACTATATTGCTGTAAGTAACGCTAAAACATTTTGACCATATGCAAATTGTTTGTAGTGGAATGTGGAATAGCCCATTATATTTGCAAGTGCAAAATATCATCCACGAACAAAAGATTTGTGGGCATCATCGTTGTATGTGTGTGCATTCCTAACTAACCAAGAAAAAGCAATCAGCTTTCAATGGAAATCTGCAGGTTTTAGGCTACGCCAGCGAAATAGAAGTAACGTTAGCCTATTAGGCTACTAATAACAACAATAATACTTATAATAGCTAGTAGTAGTAGTACGCTATAACATGACTGGTTAAGGTGCAGTTAGACTTGGGTGTTTTGCTCTTAGATTAAACCATTATCTTACCTGCTGACATTTTGATCAATAGTTTTCCCGTTTGTGACACTGTTTCGTGTGGATTGTTTCCCCCCACGGTAGGCGTGGTTTTCAGAGTATGACGCGTGGCGCTCTGTCTCTCTACAAATAAAATTAAATTGAACGGAGGTGTGTGACGTCACGTCTGCGTTGAACTCAAATAGAATCTCCCTCCATTCTCGCCGGGCGCAGTGGCGTGCGCCTGTAATCCAAGCTACTGGGAGGCTGAGGCTGGCGGATTGCTTGAGCTCAGGGGTTCTGAGCTGCTGCGGACTATGTCGATCGGGTGTCCGCACTAAGTTCGGTATCGATATGGTGCTCCTGGGGGAGCCCGGGACTACCAGGTCGTCTAAGGAGGGGTGCACCGGCCCAGGTCGGAAACGGAGCAGGCCAAAGCCCCCGTGCCGCTCAGTAGTGGGTTCGCGCCTGTGAATAGACGCTGCAGTGCAGCCTGAGTAATACAGTTGGACCCAGTCTTTTAAATGTTCTTTTGAAACCGAAATAAAATTTTAACTGTCGAATATCATTAACCCCGAATATCTGGGTAATTATAATACTATTATTATCCCGTCCATGTTAATGTAACCAACGGAACACACTCATAATCAACAGTAGGCTATGTTTATTTTTAGCTTTACGATATCAAAAGTACCATACATTTTATTTTTTTTAAAGTACCCGAAACTACCATGAACGATAAACTGCAGGTCTCATCGAGCTGCGTTTCATTTTACTTACGCCTCCTACTGGAAGCAAGTTTTAACGCAATTATTTCCAGGAGCACTTCATTGCTTCATTGCCTCAACAATAGTGGCCGTTGTGTAGCCTCCTTGACACAAGGGGTAATTTTTTTGGCTATTCTTTCATAAAGATGTTCATTGTTTTACTTCAGTAATATGAGATACTTTACAGATAAGGCTGAGAAATTTGTTATATCAGGCAATTTAATGGAGTTAGACCAATTAGAAAATTGAATGATAGCCTATTAAACATTTTTTTATTATGCCCTCTCTGAATCATTTAGTTAACATGATGAATAGGACAGGCAAATTAAAATATTTTCAACTAAGAATGTAACAACTGGAGAGGAAAAGGCTATTTTGAGATTGTTTGGTGTTTATACTTGCGTGTGACGTATTTGGCTCTTTTTACTCGATTTAGCTTAATTGAATCTTAATCGTTTTTTATATTCTTGTCAGAAATAATACATGAGCATATTTATGAACAGAGTGAAAGCTATGTTGTCAATTTAAAAAAAAAAGTGTGCTGAGCTCAGTCTTGGTTTGAGGTACACCTTTCCTCTGCTTTGTAAATGTCAGTGGTCTGTGAGGGATTTTTCAGAAGGAGACAGACAGCGACTAGGGTTACATTTTCCACGGTTCAGCCAATGACATCACAGAGATGAAGGCAGGCGTTATTACCATTGCAACAGAGAGAGGTTTTGAGGGCTAGAATTTGGGTCATCCTGTCGATTCTGTTTTTGTTAGACGTATTTATTAAATTTTTATTACGGAACATAGTTTTTTTTTTTGTGCACTGGAATTTAAATGTAGGAAAACCCATCTTATCCAAAGTTATATTTGAAACATGAAAGAAAAAGTCTTACAAAGTGACATGGGGACAGACATCAAAGAACATTTTAAAAGAGCAATTAAGCCTTAACAGAAAGCTTACAAAGGAATCTTTACTTGAGCTGATCAGGCCGGTTTTGCCAACACACATTAATGACACAGTTACAAATCAGCACTGAAAACAAAGCCATGCTGAGAGTGACCAGATTCCATTGAGGGCCATGTACACAATGCAATGAGAACCTACAAAGTTTACAGTCAGAAAACCCATCGAAAGAAGGAATACAAGGCTGTCCGGGGTTAAGCAGGACGTCCGGTCACCCTAGCAATGCCAAGTCTTCAGTGTTTAGCAACTGACCCATGGGTATCTCTGTTACATCTCTGTATAATCTGGTAACATGATTTTACAGGGAAATTATGATAACATTATGTGCTAGCTCAGCAGATGGTTGTGTGACTTTCTTAATTAATTTACTTTTTTTTTCAACCTGTGGTGTCCCCTACTTGTTGGGATCGCAGCAGTACATACGAAGTAAAACTTTCGATCAGAATTATGGGTGCAGGTGAAGCTGAAGTAATGGGGGCAAGAGAATGACAGAAGGGGTCCACCGATCTAGAGAACACCGTGTAACAGTCCTGCTGTGGTAACTTCTAGTTGTTAAGACAAATAATGAATTGCCAGCTAGTACACGAGGTCAAAACTACGTCTAAACTACACACGTAATAGTTGAGGTACTGTCCTTTGTGTAATCAGTTAAGTGCAATTCAGCTCATGTTTAGTCAGGAGTGGGTCTTTTAAGTCTGCATTTTTTACATTAACTTGTATTCTCCAAAAAAAGGTTTGCATGTTGGCTGTTTCCTGGCTGTTCAGCCTTGAAATGTTATGCTGCCTGTCATCAGCATTTGCGTGAGAAAATGTGCGGCCTACAGACCTGAGGAATTTTGGGTGACACATCACCTCCCAACAGAGGGAGTAGAGCACAAAAGTGCCTGGGGCTACATTACTCATTAGAATCGCGCATTGTTAATGAGGACTATTGATGAGAAGGATGGGAATTTAGAGCAATTCATTTTTTGGCCCAGATAGAAGAAAGAGGTGCCCTCTTAAAAGGGAATATGGTTTTAAGCAGTCATACTACCAAACAGACACAAAAAGATTGAATGAATGATGAATAATGAATTGTCTAAACCAAACCAACATACAGTATATATACAAGTAATTTCCTAATTGCGCAGCAGTTATTTTGTGTTGTTTTGCTGTATCTTTATTCTTACTTGAGCATGAAGGGTGTGGGTGTGCGTAGGAGTGTAAATGTGCATCTGGGATTGAACTGTAACATTTTACCCTTATGTGTTGAAGTCTGCTGTTGACAGATGCAGAAGCACATGTCGCTCTCACACTATCTGCATCACTTGCGATAATCGTGGCAGAGATTGTCCATCTATGACAGATTGTACTCCTCAAGTGTACCCTTGTCCTCAGCCTCCCCACATATAAAACAAATGAAGTAAGGCAGGTATGTAGATTGGAGAAAGAGTAATATGGCTGAAACATACAACATCTAAAGAGGATATAATTGATTAAAGCTATATAGGACTCTTTTGACACAAGACTGGTATTACAGTTTTTATATTATATATTAAAAGTATACATTTTTTCAAAAGGATCAATTGTTAATGGTCTTTCATAAATAATTTCCAATCAGAAAGATGAACCAATATTTCAGTCTGGGTTAAAAATAAGGGCTGAATCAATATTTATTTTTGATAGATCATATTTGGGTGTGTTCTCTGATGGCCACCAGATGTTTGAGAATGCTCCACCTTTTATTGTAAGTGTGAGGGGATTGACAGAAGATGAGGTCAAGAGAATTTGGAACTTCCTGCTATTCTGAAAAGGTCAAAAGCCAAACTGAAAGGAGGTGTGGTGGCCAAATGAGCAAGTGATGAGCTGTGAGAATCTTTGAATTTATTAGGTAGGTGTGGGGACAGTAATGAACGGGAATCCAGAGCCGCACGAGTCTCCTTCTTCTCATAGCCAACATTTCACGGTAAATGATCAAACAAACTCGCGTTTTAATGGGTATTGTCTTGCATATTTAAGCCTTTCAGATTTCCGCGAGTCTTTGTAAAGTCAGAATTTTACTTTGAAAAGACAAATGGCAGTATGTAGCAACATTGCTGATTCTAGACTTCTCTGGTATTTTTGTACAGATATCTTGTTTTTTTATCAAAAGCCACCCACCAGAGTGTCCTAGAAGTGAAGAGTGAAGGTTGAAGGGGATTCTAGATGCTGGATCCATATCTGCATTAGGCAGGCAAGACATTACATAGTGTACGTCATGTCACGGGCCATTGTTCTTTAGAACAATACGTCCGAGTACATTGCAAACAAAACTGGCTTTTTAATCAGCTTTCTGGACACTGTTATGGAAAGTCTAATGCTGCTTAAATGAAATATTTGCCCTCCTTCTGGAGAATTCAAAGCTCTTTAAAATTCCTCCCTGGTAAGTTGCTAGCAGAACATATTTTGGTGTGTGGGAGGATTGTACTGCCAGGCAGAATTTGTTTTTCTCCTTTTTTTTGGACACACAGGGAGACCTTGATACAACGCAAATAAACTGCACCTTGTAAAATAATCTAGACAACCAAAACAATTCTCAACGATGTGAATATTAATAAACACTTTTTTATTGTCTGTGCATTTCATTTATCATGTCATAGTGCTCTCTGTAAACAACAACATAGATAACAGCACATTGGTATATCACAGAGCAGAGCAATGGTTCACCAGTTATTTTTATTAATAGTAATGCATTGTTGGTGTGGTGCATAATGTTAGAACCAGTGTCATTGTGGAATCTGCTCTGGGTATACACATTTTCAGGTACAGTGTAGTACCTTTTAATTCACCTAAATATGAATACTTTCCAATACTAGTCAATACTAATCAAGTGATTCGGGCATTTTCTTTAGATTTTCATAGTGTGTGACACACCGTGCAGAGATCTTTGTCTGTCAAGCAATCATTGATGTCTTGTCAGAGGGACAAGGGATGCATTCTGTCTGTCAAGGTTCATATGACGTGTGGCTTGGTGGACTGTTTAGTCTAATGGGGCTGTACTCTGTAGGGAGGGTGCGCGGAAATTTTGTGGATGGTGGAGAGCCCCTTGGGTCCCCCCTCCCCCGCACATCTGGGCGACCCCTGTCTCAAGCAGGTGTCGCCATGCCTGACATGGCAGCACCCACTGAGGCCTGCGGATGTGGCAGCATGCCATCCACACACTTGCAGAGACAAGCTTCTTTGTTTCTTATATATTGCTTGTCCAGAGCTTCAGGTATGTCTGAAGATGGGCCATAGGTGGGATGTGTACAGTGTTTATTAAGTGTTTATTTTGAACTATTAAGTGTTTTTGCATGTGTGCTGGCATTTTGCATGTGTGCCCGATTTTGTCTTTCACCATGCATATAAAGATCAACAAAATTCACATTTGGTATGACTAACTGATTTACAATTGCTATATAGAACAATATCTGTAGAAAGCAGCATCCAAAGTTGAAAGGATAAATTTAACAAGGTCATATCACAAACAATGCAGAGTAGAGGTTCAAATAAATTTGTAGCCTCTATGTATACATAGCCTGCAAAATTGGATATAATGTCTACCTTACTGAAAAAGTGGGCTTTTGTGGGGTTTCAGGCAACTGCATTCCTGTATGTTTGTGAGAAAAGTTTCCACACATGTGACTTCCAGTGACATGTGTCACTTGCTCTGTTTTTACCAGAAACCACATCAGACACTGCATACACTACAGAGAGAAAGAGAGAGAGAGCGAGCGAGAGCAAGAGAGAGAGAACGAGAGAGCAGACGAGCGAGAGAGTAGAGGGTGAGAGAAGAGCCTTACTCATTAAGCAGAAAACCAAGTTGAGCTCAGCACACACACACACGCACGCACGCAGAAAGAAGTGGAGACTGGTGACGGGCTCTGGTGACGTGCTTGGCTATGGCTCAGGGCTCTGACAGCAACGACACAACTTTCTCCAGGTCTCCATCTCCAAACAGCAGGCAGGTAAAAAGACGACCGACCGTCTTTGCTCTGATTTTGTGCAGATTTGTGTTCATAGTCAAGTTCAGTCAGATGGCTGGAACTGAGGTGACTGGAGTTTTCTGCCAGATCGTACATAGATAGCTCACCTCTATAAACACTTTGGGAGTTTTTTTTAAAATCATTTTGGATCCCTTATAGTTCAGATCAAGTCCTTGGAAGGCACCTATGTCTATGCAGGGAACTAGATCATAAGCTAAAGAGAGATTGCTTCAGTTTTATGAAATATAAAAACACACACATCAGTCATGGGTTTAGGAGGCAATGTGTAGAGAGATGTGCACAAAAATATTATGTGTGACAAGGCTACTTTCTGTGTAGTGCTCACTGGGTCACAATCAGGAAAGTTAGAATATAGTGATCTTTTGTAATTTTTAGCACATTATTATTATTTTTTTGTTGTGTTTCAGATGGAGTTGAACATTGTACCAATAGTCTATCTAAGAGTTATTATACATATAAAGAAAAAAATATATATTTATATTTATGATCTTTTGAAAACATCCATAGCAGATAGATCATTGTGCTTGGTCCTGGTTTTCACTTTGTTCACTGGGGACAGGCCTTACACTCAGATAAAATACAATCCATTACTGCACAGACCATGACATTTTTGCTTCATTTCTGGTCATACAGGGATATTGGATTCTTCTGTGGGTATTTTCTAAGCACATGGATAATAGCCTTCACAGATTTCACATAGATAGATTGGGGAAATATGCTGTCAGATCCCTTTTTGCATGAGTGATGTTCAAGTTCAAATAAGGAGATGACACTGCAGAATCATTTTGATACCATTGAAACAGTGACACCCTAATGGTGAAACTGGGTGTGTTCTGAGGATGTGCCTAAACTGACAAAACTGGAGTGCCTCTCCATCACTGGTGAGAGCCTCGGTCAGCCTGTATGGCAACAGTGCTTAGAACTCACATGGGCTCACCACGTGCCAAAAAGCACTCCTCTCACACTTGTGCCTTTATATCGCCTCTTTGAAAGAATCATTTAACGACTAGCTTTAAGAACATAAAACCACACGGAGTCTGTTTGAAGGCAGTGACCGTCATGCAGTCTCACCTAAAACGTCTTACACAGTGGTGGTTACATCAGATCTGAACAGCGAGGTGACTTATACCTTGAAAAGCCAAGTGCAGCAACCGTGTGGGGTTTAGTCATGCTGCTTGCGGATATAATCCTATTGATATAACTTTTAATGAAAGTTTGTGGGAGGCCTCCTTCCAGCAACTCCAAGCCCTGACCTTTTCTTGCTATTTTCATAAAGTCCTCCACTTATCTGATGGATTAGTTTCCTTCTGTGTCAGTCAGTATTAGAGAGATGTTTGTTCGCCTCCGTTGTAAAAGATAATGTGCTCTTTCTAAGAATCAGCTCCTCCAGTTTTTTGTTTGCTTCCTCTTTCTGAAGTCCAACACGACGACAAATGAAATCCTCCCGTTGAACTTGCAGTGTGTACAGAATTTTTAAATTGGGCTAGTACTTTGATTGAAGGATTCAACCGTCTTTGGCAGTTTTTCAGTTGGTTCAGCCACTTTATGCATTATGTTTCATATGCATGCATAAAGTCTTGTTATGATATGTTGTAAACACCCCCCCCCCCCCCTCTTTCCCAAGGACTCTTCGGATGATGTGAAGAAGGTCATGAGAAGGGAGAAGAATCGTATTGCTGCCCAGAAGAGCAGGATGAGGCAGACACAGAAGGCTGACAGCTTGCACTTGGTGAGGAGCTACCCGGTCCCACTCGCTGTTAGGCGGCAGAGAATACACACATTGATATTCCTGGACACTGAGATCATTTCTACTTTTCAGGAACTGAACTAAATAAACATGCAGAAGTAGTTTTAGTAAATAACCAGAAATAACCAGCGTCTAACTACCGAATAAGACGTCTGTAAATGGTTTTGACTGACTTGGTTTCAGTGATACTGCAGGTCAGAACTAAATGAGGAATGGAGCTGTGAAGCTTGTAAGATGTGAGGAGCCAGAGAAAGGACTTTACTTGCATCCAACAGCCGGCTAAAATAATAATACCTACCTTAAATTCACCTGGAAAATGCCAAATCATAAACCGATGGAGATGACATGGTGCATTGATGGCGTGTGAGCAGATCTATGTTATATTGGGAATGTAAGTGCCATATGGTGCTGTGTCATCCCGATGGCTTCTGTTGTGATGTACACGTGAAGAAGGCCTTCTTGGTGTTTACAGCAGACTTTTGCATCAATTAACAATGTGTGGGCGACAGTCCCTTCTGAGATCTGGAGCGGTGCACTGATGGGCACTGCGAAATTGCAGACTGAAACCATGCTTCTCAAATATTATCTCCTGTAGTCTATGGTACTGCATGGACTGCAGTATGTCCCAGGTCGGGGCACAATTGCAGATGTGGTTGAAATGTTACATAGCCGTTTTTTGCCGTTTTTTTGCCGTTTTTTTTGTTTCAACTGTCCAATTTGCATTAGTTGTATCCTGGTAGGAGAATGCAACTACGCAAGTATGCGCTGACTTCCGGTTAAGCCGCAGGGTCTGTTCATTGACAAGGTTTAGGTGTAAGGTTTTTAGTCACTTGCTTTCACTTCACTTATTCATACTGAATAACTATTTCCGGCCATGGCCCCAATGAACATGCTGCTAACAGGGCTATTGAGAAAATGGGCCTTCAATGAAGCACTTTCGCTTCTCAGTGGTTAGTCAGAGGGAGTGGGGACATCAGAGTGCACACACCCCTGGCAGGAGCTGAAGAGAGATTTGCCGTGAACGGCCATGTCTTCCCTGTTCATAAGCTACTTACAAAAACCCAGACAGAAAATCTGGCTGATACAAGAGGAATTTAAGGCTGCTGAAAGTAGTCAGAAATAAATATAAACTGTACTCTTGCAGGAGAGAGCAGGGCTGGGGCGATCTTATCAGACTAGTGCCTTTGGTTTCTGTATTGTGTCGTCCAGAAATAACTGGGGAAATACCGTTGTACCTTGAGTTTCTTCTGAATTGTGGTAATTCATGCTCTCTGGATCTACTGGCTGCACAGATAATGTGAGATGAGATAGGTTTCATTGCATTTTTAATTTCCCCTTTGCTTGGAGGGACAATACAGATTTTCTCATTTCAGATGTACAGCCTTTTTTGTGTTAATATAGTCAGATATAGTTTATCTATCAAATCTAACATTTGTGGTTTCTGGATAAATATGTTCAGCCACCAAGTGTCACAAGAATGTTTTTTCTGTTGAAATGTTTTGAGTCTCTTGTGGTTTTTGCGCCACAGTTGCCAGATAGTTTGGGGATTGACACATTTCATCTTCCATTCTCTCAGGACCTTTCTCTAATTTTTTCCCTGAATATTTATTGCATTTCATCTTTATAAAGCCAAAGTTGAGACGTTAAGAGAATGACAGACAACACCAGAGAAAACAAATTAAACACTGAACATTGCTTTTAAAGAGCTTGGGTGGGAGAACAGGGGTCTCAGTGCTCAGTGAATTCTGTGGTTTCAGTTTCATCACCACACTTGATAAACAGGAAACTCAATTTTCCCTCCCTATGACATGTTTCCTGTTAGAGCCTGTCGGTTTTCTGATGATTTTTTCTTCAATGAAAATGAGCTTAAATCTAGTGGTGGGCAGATACGAGTGTAAAGCCATCATTTCTGGTAAGGTGTGTGCACTGAAATGCTGGTTGGGTGAGTGACGTAGGTGCTGGCGGTCGGTGGGGCTTACCCTGGGCCTTGTTTACAGTAAGTTCACTGTGTGGTACCGCCTCTCCAACGTGTATCAGTCCCATCAGCAGAGCCAAATGGAACTTTTATCTATGTATCCCACACTTCTAGCACAACAACCTCCATTGTCATTCTCTGAAATTTGTTATTTGAAATTTGGCAGACAGTGGCCCAGTTTGAAGTACTCTGGCCAGGAAATGCTAAATGACTATACAAAGTAATTTTTCACTTATGAGAGTTCAAAGAGATTGTCATTATGTTAAACTTTCTGACCTGTCTACAAAAGATCTGGCAGAAAACACTTTTATAAACTGTACTCGCAAACAGGTGGCCCGTTACCAAAATGTCTCTTTACAAGTCAATAACAAATAGTATTAAGAAGTGTATGAGCATTCCACTGCCAAATAGTTTGTGTGGAAATGTCAGAGCCTCTGCCATTACCTTACATTGGGATAGGTTGGTTGTAACATGGCATCACTACTCTGTGAAATCCCAACTAGCAGCCACTGCTCTATTGTTTCAGGAGAGTGAGAACCTTGAAAAGGAAAATGCTGCCTTGAGGAAAGAAGTGAAGCAGCTGACAGAGAAGGCCAAATACTACTCATCCGTTCTGAGCAGTCACGAGCCTCGATGTTCTATGATGGGCTCACAGTCCTCTGAAATACTCTACTCTCCACATCATGGGGCCTTCCACCAACCACACATGACCTCACGCTACCAGCCTTGACCACTGGGGAAGCTGCTGCCATCAAAGAGTGCTGTGAAGGTGGACAATCTTCTCAAAGGGGCATGTGGGTTTTCATTACAGGGGAAGACGGTCTCACACGTGTACATGTTTAACAAAAGTAAACAGCCATTGTTGATTACTCTCCAATTGCATCTGTGCCAAGTCCTGGAGCTGGATAGTCAAAAGAGTTTTAAAAAGGAAAGACAATCCATGACTTGGCTGTTAGACAAAGCAACCAGCATGATCATTCTCAATGTCCTTTCCTTGCTAAAGATGATACATGCTTACTCAGCACAGGAGGCGAATGGGATAAAATGAGTAAAAGTGTCCTTTTGAATGTGTCTTACATGTGTGACCATTTCAGGTTTTGGAAAATGGATCAATTGGTGGCACAGGACAGCAATGGCTTTACTGTAAACTTGTTTCTTATTTAGAAACAAAATTGTACATATTAGACTTTCTAGAACGGATATTGTAGGTCTAGATTATTTTGGACATATGTGCGGATTTGTTTTGTTTTAAAATGTATTATTTATTTCAAAAGTGATAGTTTATCAAACAAAATATTTTCTAAATTGTCTTGTCTTATCTTTCCGTTATACTTCCAGTTGAGTTGATGAGATTTGTTTTCTTATTGTTTAAGGAGTGTTTACTATAACGTTTACAGTGTTAATGGTTGAAAAGTGTTTGTGTGGATATCCATTTTTACATTTATACTGTTTGGTGCAGTTTGAACAAAAACATCTTTCATGATTGCATTCATCATAAAAGTCCTAAATACCTCAAGATTTTAGCATAAATCAATTGAAAATGTTCTGAATGAGAATGTAGAAGAGTGAGAATGTACTTTGTATTATTTCGTCGGAAATGATTATGGGTATACTCAAATACAAATACACCAGTTCATATTCCATTATTTAATTTACAAGCAGTTTTACTCTGTATTCTTTCAACCACATTCTATAGGTATCTGTGTTGACAGAACTAGGCTCACCACGGCCTCTTTTTTTAAACAATTAGCTATGAACAATACTTGACAAATGAACAGGATTCATTGACATGAGATTACCTGTCTGTTATTGACACATCTACAAAGTACAAGCCATGCAGTGCAGTGGGTCATCTTCTACCCAGTGAACTGCAGCTCTTTCCTGAAAATTGAATGGAATTTTTAAAGATCTGTCACTATTCAACAGATCGGTTTAAAATTCAATGAGCAGTGCAGACCTACTGATTACCTGGAGCACAAGTATTTATTTATACAATAACATGGTTGCCTTTCCAAGCCCTCTATACAAAATTGTGTTCTTGTACAGTAACTCACCTCTTGTCTTGTTCTCAATATCTTTTGAAAAACAATGGCTGAGATACTTTGTTAAAGTTTCTTTATGCGATAACTTATATTGTAGTCTAATATGCTACTCAGTGTTATTTTCTCCAGCATGGAAAGCCTGGAGTGTCCTTTAAAAAACAACAACAACAAAAAACAGGCTATTTATTTCAATGTTGTAAAATGAATAAAACAAATCAGATGTACCCCTTCCTACTGTATCTCAAGAGAGGATAATAATGAGTATAGGCTATTAATGAATTATTATTTCAAATATTTAAACCAGAATTTGTTTATTGAGATCTGAACCAGGAACAAGATCTATCATTTATTTCATATCACCACAGCTGAGATGACTGTATTATCTCTTGAATGTGTAATTAAAAGAAAATCGTCATGAAAAAAATAATACATTGCGTATTGCTTTTTTATTTTTTGTTTACCGTTGCTTGCATCGTCAATAGTTGGAGTGGAGATTCTGTGATTGTCCGTGTCTGTCTATATAGGCTATCTGTCCATCTGTCTGTGAACAGAATAAGTAAGAAAGTTGGAATACATTTGGATGACATTCAGGTAAATGACTGTCTACAGGACAGTAAAGGAATTACTTGGTTTAAGGACGGATATGACCATTTTAAGAAGTGTGCAAATATGCGCTCTACCCATTGTCGCGCTAGTTGACAGACAGCTGCTTTTTACGGAAGTCAGGCCATGCAATATTTTTGGTCCCGTCTCGATGTCACGACTTATTATCTCGTGATCTCAACATAACACATTTTGTTTTTTCTCGTGATCAACCTCTATCATCTGAATGCACGGTGATTGTGCGTGACGTAGGCCGAGAATGCAAAATACTTCTTAGCCTAGCCATACGTTGGATGAGCGCATTTGATTTTACTTTGACCAGGGACTGACTCAGGTAGAAATAACATTAGCTATGTTTGTCAATTATAGACAACTTTAGTGCCTGGTAAAAATAAACGTCCAAACTCTATTATTATTGTGATGCGTTATGCCGATAACGTTGCTCATCCAACACACAAATATAAGCACATCATTACGCTAGCCTAGAATCGATTAATTTATAGCATTTACAACAGACCTGTCTAACAAAGCCTACTATTTAAATATTTTCAAATATTTTGATGCTTGATTGAGGCTGCCTGGAGTGTCAGATTGGTCAACTGGTCCAGATCTGATCTACAGGTAATCATCATTTACAACAAATCACTAATCTTGTCGTTATTGTCTTTGACTTATATTGTGCACATTTCTGACTCCTTGATAAGCAAATTGGCTAATAATAATAATAACCACCACCACCACCATCTTCATAATAATACTAACTAAAAAAATTACTTGAAAAAAGCACAGTGAGTTACGGACTGGGGTAATAGGCTATGCTACGTTGCCATACGATGGATGAGCGCATTCGATTTTACTTTGTCCAAAGACTGAGGTAATCGCGTTATGTTTATCAATAATAGATAACTTCCAAGTTTCTACCTGAAAGTCAGTCTCTGGTTTCTACCTGAATCAGCCCCTGGTCTAAGTGGCCTAAACATCAACGTTGTCTATTGTGGATAAACATAACGTTCTACTTGAGTCCATCGTAGGGCAACTATTCCCAGTCCGTCACACACAGTCACTGTGCATGAATTTCAGAGGGTAGCAGTGAGAAAACTATTTTTGTTAAGTCAAGATCACGACCAAAACGTTTTTTTTGCACACAACATTAGCACGAAGTACAATAGGGGGCGCTGCTTCCCCACAAGTAAGACTGACTGTTTCAAAGTATTCTTCGGAAAATGAATTTATGTCAATAGCTGCTAGGATAACAGCCCCTTAATTAGAAGCTTGTGCATTTCCATTCTTTATGTGTATGCTTTAAACTTTTGTTTTACAGCTTGTACTGTAATTTTGTAATAAAGTAATAATGAAACGAATGCTTTGTTTTTATTGTGCCATCTGGTGGTTGATATTTGCAACATGGATATTTCCTCCCACAGTAAAATAACGTTTGACACATTTTTATATAATAATAAGAAAAGACTTGCTCTACTCGCAGAAGACTTAGGAATATGCTTACAGGTGCGGTGGCCCATTTCTTATTTCTGTTCTTACATTTTAATATAAACCTCTGACCTACTCCTAATCCTGATCAGATCATTAAGAGTAAACAGTCGCAGTCACAAGTCTGAGAATTACAAATTCTTCAACTGTTAGAGTAGGAAAGCTGTAGTTGCTGGAAAGCTGCGATACAAGCAGCTTTCCAGCAATTACAGTCTTAAAGATCAAATTATGAGCCTTTCCATTTTGTTGAAATTTAACCTAAGTATTCTGGAGTGTAAGCATAGTGTACCTATTAGTGTAATAGTGTAACCTATTCTTACTGCATTCATAATGGTTTCCAGGCAAACTCTTTTTGGTGAAGTATTAACTCCCAAGATAAATAATGGTTCTATTAGACCTAGTAGACTATATACATTTCAATGCCCACAATTTCATCGCAAATTCGCAATATTTGGCTTACATACCTCCATACTAAACTGCAGAAATGCTCCTCTCTGACAATATAGATTTTTGTCATTAAGATCATCATTCTCATTTCTCAGAACCATGTCGATTTTATTTCAATCTGTATATATAGGCTACGCACATAGGACATTATCATAATGGGATTGGAATTTACATGTCGAAGCTTAATTGTTAATTGAACGGTCTCCAGCTGCAATGTTCAGTTGTGAAGCTCTAAGCATGTTCTGCAACTGCAAGCGTTTGACGATCGATCATTGGTTAAAGTTCACGGGGTGGACTTAGGTTTCGGACACCACGTGGTTGCAGGGACCCGGCGTTTAAAGGGGGCGGGCATGCAGCCAGGATGGAAGAGACATAACGGAATCTTGAGACCTAAGGAAGTCTACACTTAATACTACACTACAACAACTGCAATATTTGCTCCGAGAGGATACGGTAGTTTATGTGGGCGACCCAGGGCTTATGTGTAACAGGCCTACTAAGTGTAGTAAATTGTTTTTGAATTGTTCGTTAGCTAGCTAAGGCTAATTTTGTGTAGCTTCTGTTAATCATCTAACTTAAAAAAAATAACTGGATGCTATACCTTGATGGCCATATTCGTAATTTGGCAAAGTCGTCAGTCAGCCAGTTAACGTTACATTTTTGTCTGAAGCTATTTGATGACTTTGAAGCATTCGACTATAATAGGTAATAGCAAGAAAGATTGCCATTAAGTGCCAAAAAAAGAAAGGTTACCATTTAACTTGCGTTAACAGTGAATGCCATTTAGCTTTCCAGACAAATTATAAATTTCAGACAACGCTATAACGTTACATGCAATTTGCTTGCCAGGTAGCCAGGTTTGTGACAAAATAAAAATTCTATTTTTTTTTGAAGAAATTTTATACTAGCTATATAATATCGTCACGTTTGTACCGTTACCTATCGCATTTGCAAGAACAAATTAACAAGATGAGCGAAAACTCCAGTGCTGTTGGTTGTGAAATGAATTCCGATAAAAATATTTCGGACCTTAACGATACACCAGTAACGGTACAGACCGAACTAAATGAACGAAAGAAAGTTTCAACTGGGGACAAGGACGCTGAACCAACGACGCGCTTATATAAAAGGAGATGGGTGATAGTATTTCTATTCAGCTCATATTCATTGTGCAATGCATTCCAGTGGATCCAATACGGAATTATCAACAATATTTTTATGAAGTTTTACAATGTTGATTCTTTTGCTATAGACTGGATGTCAATGATCTACATGTTGACATACATCCCCTTTATATTTCCCGTCACCTGGCTTTTGGATAAAAAGGGTCTCCGAGTCATTGCACTTGTGGCGAACGCTATTAATTGCTTGGGAACTTGGATCAAAGTGGCTAGCGTCAGACCCGAACTGTTTGCAGTGACAATGTTCGGACAGTTCACCTGCTCATTCGCCCAAGTTTTCATCCTTGGGATGCCATCCCGGATCGCCTCAGTATGGTTCGGCTCAGAAGAGGTCTCTACAGCCTGTTCAATTGGAGTTTTTGGGAACCAGGTATGTTGTAAAAAAAAAATAAAAATAAATGTGCAAACCATTGCTATCGTCTAGCTCCCCCTGCCAATCTTAGACGTTTGAGAGATTAATGCACAATTCTGGTTTAATGATACTATTTGTTGTATGGTGGCATATACATGCCTACATCCTGTTTATCACGTTTGAACCTGCGAAATATTAAACCTATATATAGCTGTAGAAAACTAGAAATAGTTATAGTTTCTGCTGTAGATTAGAGTAGTCTATACCGCGATTAAAGCGATCTACACACTATGGGAAAATGTTAATTAAGCAGGAAAAGCTCATTAAAAAATAGTGGTTAAAAAATAGTCTTCTTCAGATATATGTAATAGTGGATTGGTAACAGTTTGGGATATTCAAGGTTAAACCACCTTTTGCAAGGCAGTGTTAGTTTCTTGTTAGTGCCATCTGTAGCCAACAATTATTTGTTTCATTTTATTGCATTTTAATCACCTTTATAATGGTGTTTCTTGGCCTCCAATGTCCCTGAAAGACCCGATTGACGCCAGTAAGCCTTTGCAAAGCAGATACACACTTAGCACAGTAGATCAAATCAACAATAAAAATAAAATATTACAAGTAACATTGTCCCCAGTGCTGCCAAGAATATTTTTTTACGTAAATTTTTTCAGTGCATTTTTCCCTGTGTGCCTTTTTTGGGCCAGAGCATGTCCCTGACATTTTCAGGCATACCATCTTAAACCAAGTCTGTACTGTTTTTGAATTATATTCACAGTTTGTTAGTCCCGCAGTTGAATAACTGTCCTTCAATCCAAAAATGTTGCATATGAAGTATAATAAAGAAGAAATCTATAAATATAGAAGGATAGAGTACACTGTGAACCCACAGAAATGTTTTTTTGTTTCCAGTGGACATCCTGTTTTCGATTGTTACTTTGGATTCAGGCATTTGCACACAAATTTGCTACAAACTTAGACTACATTTTCAGACCTATAATATCTTCCATGCTCATGTCTGCTATTAATCTTTGTTCTTGGCAGTTGGTGGTTAGCCAATCATGTGGAAGGTGTGGAGAGGGACCAGATCCGCTTGAGAAGTAATTTGGACTTCTCCCATGGCGATTAAAATCTGAAAAAAAACATTTTGTGGATACAAAATGCAAATATTTAAATGTTCACTTTTTTATTTTATAGCAGATATTTAGCAATATAAAAATAGTGCAGCTCATTTTAAAGTTCATTTAAAATATGGTATATTTTCTTGTTTGATAAAGCTTACCCAGATAAATCTAAATTAATGCATAATGAGTGTACAGAGAATATTTCACTCAGCAGTCGGTATGGAATTGTTTAGCTGCTGCAGCACAGGAGTTATTTTATGTTAAACATCCCTGTGCCTGAGTGTCCCTGTGCCTGAGTGTCCCTGTGCCTGAGTGTCCCTGTGCCTGAGTGTCCCTGTGCCTGAGTGTTCCCACGCAGTCTCAGTAAGAAGTTCCTTTTTGATTTTTGGGTCTAAACATGTAGTGCGTTGGTTATGAGTGACAATAAAATCCTCTCAAGAGGAATGGACAATCTGTCTGTTCTGGTTTAATTGACTTGAATGGCTTGAAAAGTGTCTTATTTTATTGTCCCCCACCACAATGAAGTTGTGGAGGGGGACTCTAATTTGATCCCCGTTGTGCATCTGTCTGTCTGTCTGTCTGTCTGTCTGTCTGTCTGTCTGTGTGTCACACATGTATGTACCAGAGCCCACCACCAGAGGTGCGCTATTACAATGCATTTCCCCATAGCCAAGTACATTTTGCTTTGTACATAAAAAACTATGCTTGATGTCTCCGCATAGTCTCTGGCATTTCTACTCAGCAGACCGTCAACTTTCTAAATCCACAGAGTTCAGAGCTTAAGGTGTTTAGTACTTTTCTGACTACTTTAGTAACACACTACAGTACAGTATTCTCAATGTATTAAAACTAGTAGCTACAATGTCTATGATGTGCAGCTATAACCTAATAAGGTTATAATAATCAGAGCTAGCCTCCTAATAAGTTTATAAGAACCGCCCTCGAATGCTTTCTTAGCAGCTACAAGCAATCAGCATGACAACTTTTTGACAACTGATGTACAATAGTTAAAAGGACGTTTTACAAATAGCTGTTCTGAGGAATCAAGTGTTATGTAAAAATTTCTCACGTTTATAACAAGCCAAACCTCACAAAAAGTGGATAAGAATTAAGCGAGTTCTAGTAGAAGTCTGCATCTCTCCATAAACGCCCGTAGTTTAGAAACGGATCTTGCCCGCCTCAATGTGGCGGACGTACAGACGCGAAAGCGACATCTACATATATACAGGTGCAGCTCCAAAAATTTGAATATCGTGAAAAAGTTCAATATTTTTTGTCACTCATTTCAGAAAGTGAAACTCATATATTATATAGATTCATTACACATAGAGTGAAATATTTCAAGCCTTTATTTCTTGTAATTTTGATGATTATGGCTTACAGCTAATGAAACCCAAAATTCAGTGTCTCAGAAAATTAGAATATTTTGCTTTAACATATTTTTAAAGTATCATATTTAATATTTGGTTGCATATCCTTTGCATGCTGTTACTTCCTGAAGTCTGTGACCAATCAACATCAAAAGACTCTCAATATCTTATTTTCAGGTACTGTTACAAGCGATACTATAACCTCTATGCATTTGAACTGATCTCTATGAGAATTGGGGGGTAAGACTAGATTCAGCTGTAAATTACGCTGGTACAGTATGGAACACATGACTGGCGAAATGGCTGTACGTCATCAAGGGTCTAAGGTATCAAACGAGCCCCAAACCATCACTCTGCGGCCAGATATGGAGTAGATGTGGATGGATCCCTTTAAGGGTTGTTTCTCCTGACTTTGATGATTATGGCTTACAGCTAATGAAAACCCAAATTCAGTGTCTCAGAAAATTTGAATATTGTGAAAAAGTTCAATATTGGAAACTCTCTAATCAGCTAATTAACTCAAAACACCTGCAAAGGTTTCCTGAGCCTTTAAATGGTCTCTCAGTCTGGTTCATTAGGCTACACAATCACGGGGAAGACGGCTGACTTGACAGATGTCCAGAAGACAGTCATTGACACCCTCCACAAGGAGGGTAAGCCACAAAAGGTCATTGCTAAAGAAGCTGGTTGTTCACAGAGTGCTGTATCCAAGCATATTCATAGAAAGTTGAGTGGAAGGAAAAAGTGTGGTAGGAAAATGTGCACAAGCAACAGGGATAACCGCAGCCTTGAGAGGATTGTCAAGCAAAATCCATTCAAGAATTTGGGGGAGCTTCACAAGGAGTGGACTGAGGCTGGAGTCAGTGCATCAAGAGCCACCACGCACAGACGAATCCAGGACATGGTCTACAAATGTCGCATTCCTCGTGTCAAGCCACTCCTGAACCAGAGACAACGTCAGAAGCGTCTTACCTGGGATAAGGAGAAAAAGAACTGGACTGTTGCTCAGTGGTCCAAAGTCCTCTTTTCAGATGAAAGTAAATTTAGCATTTCATTTGGAAATCAAGGTCCCAGAGTCTGGAGGAAGAGTGGAGAGGCACAAAATCCACGTTGCTTGAAGTCCAGTGTGAGGTTTCCACAGTCAGTGATGATTTGGGGTGCCATGTCCACTGTGTTTTCTGAAGTCCACAGTCAACGCAGCCATCTACCAGGAAATTTTAGAGCACATCATGCTTCCTTCTGCTGACAAGCTTTATGGAGATGCTGATTTCATTTTCCAGCAGGACTTGGCACCTGCCCACATTGCCAAAAGTACCAAAAGCTGGTTCAATGACCATGGTATTACTGTGCTTGATTGGACAGCAAACTCGCCTGACCTGAACCCCATAGAGAATCTATGGGGTATTGTCAAGAGGAAGATGAGACACCAGACCCAACAATGCAGACGACCTGAAGGCCGCTATCAAAGCAACCTGGGCTTCCATTACACCTCAGCAGTGCCACAGGCTGATCGCCTCCATGCCACGCCGCATTGATGCAGTAATTCATGCAAAAGGAGCCCCAACCAAGAAATGAGTGCATAGAAATGAACATACTTTTCAGAAGGCTGACATTTCTGTTTAAAATATCCTTTTTTATTGA
>JAKUDI010000231.1:0-25000 GCA_022702515.1 Ilyophis sp. 1 JC-2022 | reverse complement strand
TGCCAATACATAAAACCTATTCATACTTGTAACCAAAACAACTAGGCCTATGTTGAACATCAGAGTAGAAACTAAAGTGCAAAAAGAAACACTTATTTTAGTGTACCTGTGTAGTCCTGATTCATTTGTTGTTGGACATACAGAAATGTACTGTATGGTAATGCAGTGCTAAATAGAAAGTTTAACCCTCATATTATCTTTTGGGTCAATTCAGACCCAATTCAGTGTTTTTAGACCCGATTCAGTGTTTGATGTCTCTTAAAAACCAGTTAACATTATTTTTTCATCTTGACTTTTCAGAATTTGCTGGGATTAATAGTAAACATGCAAGAAACAATGTTTTCAAAGGTCCTGTACCAACTTTGTATACAAAGGTGTTGTGCGCTGTATAATTAGTAGCTGTGATTCTGGTGGCACTTTCCCATACAGGTGTTAAACTACACAAACCTTCACTTACCTCAGGCTCTAAAATGAGATATTTTCGTTTAAACTTTTGGCCGCAAACATAACATAACATAAAAATGGTTCAATTTTAAAATGAAAAATTATGGTTAAATTATCACAACCACACTGCTTATTTGAATACGGAATATAAAAAGTTTTTATTTGAATTTTTTAGCATATTACCCCTCTAGTATGCATGTAGTTTAGACTATTATTAAATGTCCTTTGCACTTCTATTAAGGAAAGGAAATATTAAATAAACATTGTAATACTTCTATATATTTTTTCTTTGAATTAAATTCCATAAGGATTTCTGGAATGATGTTGACAGAATCATGTCACTCACCCAGAGTCTATAAATACTTCTGGCATGAAGGCCAAGTTGTAAATTGTAGTGTTTATTTTTGAGTCTTCACAACACACTTGAGACCTGCATGGTAATATACGACAATATACACATGTAACAGGTGGCTCTGGGAAAAGATGCAGAAAATAAAGGAATTCTACAACAAATTAACCATGGCTGTTGGTTAGCATGGTTTCTCCCTCTCAAATTGAGAAAATGGGGGCCACAGGCATAACTCCTTTTAAAGCTTCCACATCTTAAATAAATTTTGCGAAATCTAGGCTCTCCCCCTCCCTTAGCCTGCACTTTCTTGTCAAGTCTACTGTCTGCTCTGGCTGGCCTCTCAGTGGTGGCATAAGCTTCCCATGGCGGTCAGAACATCAGTGACGTTGGCCCTCTTCCAAAGCAGACTGGAGAGTGGAGACCCATCTCTTCAGACTGAACCTTATTCCCTGCACCCAAACCCTCTCTAGCACTTTACCTAGCCCTAAAACATGATTAGGTATAACCTATTTCTTTGTTTTCAGAGCCTGTGATTCTTTGCTTTTGTTCATTTAATATAGTTTAATGTTCTCTAGAGTAGTTTTGGTTTTGTTTGTATAAGTTTAATGTTCAGTAGGGTAGTTGACAAGTTGTCAGTTTTGTCTGTACATCTTGTTCTATCTGTCTACAATACTTTCCCCTCTAGGAAATTACTGCACTTCAGTCTCTGATCTTTGCACTTGTGTTTGCATCATAAGTCGCTTTGGATAAGAGTGTCTACTAAATATCAGTAAAGAATGAGAGCAGGGCTTTCTAGACATGCAATGTATAACCACACGTTTCCTCTAACTGTACACTTTAAACTGCAGGGAGGGAAAGAAGTGTGCAGTCTTTGAAATTTGGTGGAATCTACAAAAGGATTGCAATGCTCTTGCACATCTTAAACCACCGCAAGTGCCAGAAAAAATGGTTGGCCAGAGTGCTGTCTGGGTCTTCCATATTTAAATTGTGTATACATAAATTGTGTTTATACATAAATTTATCAGCACTAATGCAAAAAAAAAGATTTTATTTGCAGATTTGGCTTAATATAGGATGTGCCCAAATCCAGGAAGTGTCCAAATTACAAAAATGCCACGCAAAAAGAGCGCATGGTTTTTTTCAGAAGACCTGAAACCCAGTGGTTCTGCAAATCTTCCATGCAAGACTGGCTATCCCTCTTTGGGTTAACAAAGACAGAAATGATTGTTCATCAGTACGCGTTGAGTCATGCAGTACTAGAATTGCTTGAGGACAGAGATAGCATTGCACCCCCCCGCCCCCCATCATTAGTTTTCTTCAGTTAAGTAGGCTCTTTCATTTTATACAGACAAATATTTACACAACTCCCAATAACCATGCTATTGTAATAAAACCATTCATTTGAAATGGTACAATTATATGAGCTGAAATAGTAAGTTGTTCCAAAAAATATTGAAGAGTTCCTTTAGCTGATCATTCAACTGATCTTTTTTATGGACCATTTATTTGTCTGCCAAATGAAAATCAATTGTGAATTAACAAACACATTTTTAGGCTTGCTCAACTTCAAAAATAGCTGTGAGGAAATCCAGCCGTTTACTTTATTTGCACATTTGGCACCATGAGCTGTTTTTGTGTTAAACATAATTATTCTCAGACAATTGAGATAAGGCACACCCTGAAATGTTAACTAACTTGCTCAAAAAATGTCTAATAAAGGGTGATCTGATGGCAGGTTTCGCAACTAAAAACGTGACATTATTGTGATTGTGAACTGCACTCACTAACTAACTGTGGGGATGTTTGCGTGGTTACTTGATTTAAATCAATACTTTAGTAAATCAGTCGTAAATATGGCGCAGTCAGTGTTCAGAGCTGTTGTGCAACAAGCAACATGAACTGCGCACTGTGTTTTTTTGTGTGGATCTACCCCTCAAATGTGTTATTCTCATACCTTTCTCACTGCTTCTATCAGGTAACCTGGAAGGAGTCTATCTCAAAGTCTCACTGCCTTAATGGAGGAGTCTCTCAGGGATCTGTTCTCGGCCCTCTCTTATTTTCCTTGTACACTAAGCGCCCGATTTACTAAGACTTTTAGTACACACAAAACCAATAAAACAATCAGTTAATGGTGCAAGACAAATTTATTGATTTTGCGTTTGCTAAAAGGGTTTGCACATGCTAAAGGTCTTATTAAATCAGGCCTAAATCTTTTGGCTCAATAATATTTTCACATGGCTTCTCCTGCCTCAGCCTGTATTAATGATATCTGAAATGGTATCATCAGTCGGCATATTGAACTCCTTGCCGGAACTGAGTTTTCACCTACCGGCTACATACTTTCCCCTCCAGGATCTGTCCGTTACATTTGGTAACACAACATTTAACACGCAGACTACCAAAGTATTGGTGCAGTCCTGATTAACAGACTACACCACTGACAGTCTTTCACTCAACAGTAACTCAGAGCAGTAAATCATCCTTTCCCTCTCTTCATGTACTACCCATCTCATTACCCAGACCCTTGCGCTGTCCTGACTGGGCTACTGCAACTCTCGCCTTGCTTGTTTCTCTGCAGGTGCTATATGCCCCTCCAACTCACTCAGCATGCTGCTGCTTGTCTCATCTACAATCATCCAAAATACATGTATGTCACAAATACATGTATGTCACGCCTCTCCTCATCTCTCTTCACTGGCTACCAGCCTGAAAAAAATGCCTGTGCTGCTACACCCTCTTACTTTAAATCTATTTTTCAAACCTTATGTCCTTCCAGGACACTCCCCTCCTACATCCACTGGCACATACTCGTCCCCTCCATAAATGGGCCCCCCTCTTGACCAAGAGGAGGGCCCTTCTCTATCCTGGCCCCCCAGTGGTGAAATGAGCACCCACCCCAGCACGATCTGGACAGCAGAGTCACTGCCCATCTTCCGCTGCAGACTAAAAACACACCCATTTAAAGCACTTTGGCTCACCTAATGCTGCACATTTCGAATTTATTTACGAGCCATACTCATATATCCCCTAACTCATTGCTTCCCTAATAATATGACATTCCCCGTTTCCCTCTTGCACATATTATAGCATCTAACTTTATGTTCTAAGATTCATTCACTGCTTAGACATGCTGTGACCCTGATGACTTAGTTCGCATCAGGAATGTCCTAAGCCTGCATGTAAGTGTCTGAATGTAAATGTATGTGTCTGTCACTCGTCGCTCCTTTTCCATTGCTGTGGGTTGAACAGAAAGTGAATGTCAGCTCTGCATTCTTTCAGCTCTCTCTCTGCACAGTGTTCAGCTGCCCCAGTGATGTACCCGCTCCTGAACTAGTGTGCAGCCATGCTACATCCTGAACATTGATCCTGAACATCATGCGCCAAGTCGGTTCGCTTTCAGCATCAATTATACAATGGGAGAGATAGCATTGTCTCCCACGACAATGGGAGAGATAACATTTTTCAATATTTGGCTCACTAAGCTGTGTATTTCATCGATTAATAATATTAATAATTGTAGAGCCATCACTCTCCTTTGGCAAAGTGTCCAATTCTAATTTGTTTGTAAGTTCTAATGTGTGTTTTTGTTTAACCTCAGTATTGACCCCCTCACCATCATGGCCGGTCTTAACAAACACTGCATTCCTGTCATTGGGACACATGTTTGTCTGCATCCACCTACCTCGCTTTTGTGCCAAACGGAAAGGATGTTTTTTTGTATAACTGGACGTACAAGAGTTGCTTTGTAGACCTGTGGGCTGTTACTGCGTTCCTTTGGCAGTGGCTCCAGCACAAAGCTGTGCAAGATTTATGAGAAAACACCAACGAAAGGCTCTAGAAATTTCCCCCAGTCTTTTCAGTAGGAGGGAGACAGCAGCCCTCTTCTGAGAGTCAGGGCTGTGGCACTCTGCTGCAAGAGGTCGCAGTGGCTTGAGAACCGTCAAACCATGTGTGGAATACAGCAACTCCCTCATCCCTTGCACACAGCTATGTTGTTCTAGTTTTAAATACACTCTGACACACTGCATTTGTCTTTCATGTTGAGATCCTCTCAATGTTGTTCTACCTGTTTCAGATTTTTTTTTCTTTTCTTTGATTTAGATTTTTGTATTTCTTTTCTTTACCCCTTATCTAGCTCCGGCTCGTAATCGGAGGGGAGTGGTTTTGTTTGCTTATTTGCATTTTTTCCTTTTTTTAGGTGAAATTGTCAGTCAGTCTGGTCACACAATATACCATTTGAAAGAGTTAAAACTCACGATTCTATACATTAAATTTTTTTCAGATTTTCCCTCTTTTTGGTAGCCAATTGGACCCTGTGTAATTCAATTCTATGTGTAGCAACCACTAGAGAACCGCCGCTAACCATGAGTCCAGCTCTCCCAGGGCTGTCTTGTGTGCGACGATTTTCTCAGAGCTCCTTCTTCTCACCAGAAAGCAGCCGCCAATTGCCACTCCCACAGAGCACCGGCCATGCTCGAATCTGGCAGGACCGGGGCGTGAACCGCGATCCTTGGAGTACAACTGCTTTTACCACTGTACTACCACGGCGGCCCACGATTCTGTTTCTATAAACTATTTTATGATACCAATGTTATAGCGACAGTGGTTCCTTAATTTGTTAACATGACACAAAACAGGCTAGATCAAAAAGACGAATTTGTAAGTTTTATGGTCCTGATTTACTAAGGTCTTTAGCATGTGCAAAACAATTTAGCCAATGTATGGTCATGTTATTGATGTTATTGACATCACATGATAACAGAACAGTACAGTAACAGTAACCATTTTATTTTCGGGCTAGTGTTCAAGTGTCATTGGGGCGCTTGAGAAGTTTTTTTGAGTGTTGGAGCTGCCACTATATGTATTAACGCACGTTAATTATATGCGTGGATGGTAATACTCTGGGCATCCATCTTGATCAATCTCTTTCAGGCAACTATGTTTTTTTTAGAATGAAACTTTAATCAGGGAAAAGTAAATTGAAAAAGCCAGGAGGTTGCTGTTTTGGCAAAATTATGAATCTGAATCTGTGTAATTAAAGAAGGTTAATAAGCTCTTTCTAGGAAGCGGTTTTTGTTAATTTCCCCAATAATCTCTTAAAGAATTTTAAGTTAAAAAAAATTGCACAGCTTTGTGGCTCCAGCACAAAGCTGTGCAAGATTGATGAGAAAACACCGACGAAAGGCTCTAGAAATTTCCCCCAGTCTTTTCAGTAGGAGGGAGACAGCAGCCCTCTTCTGAGAGTCAGGGCTGTGGCACTCTGCTGCAAGAGGTCGCAGTGGCTTGAGAACCTGAGTCAAACCATGTGTGGAATACAGCAACTCCCTCATCCCTTGCACACAGCTATGTTGTTCTAGTTTTAAATACACTCTGACACACTGCATTTGTCTTTCATGTTGAGATCCTCTCAATGTTGTTCTACCAGTGTGATCTGTTTCAGATTTTTTTTTCTTTTCTTTGATTTAGATTTTTGTATTTCTTTTCTTTACCCCTTATCTAGCTCCGGCTCGTAATCGGTCCGGGAGTGGTTTTTTATGTTTATTTGCATTCTTTCCTTTTTTAGGTGAAATTGTCAGTCTGGTCACCCAATATACCATTTGATTTACTAAGGTCTTTATCATGTGCAAAACCTTTTAGCCAATGTATGGTCATGTTATTGATGTTATTGACATCACATGATAACACAGTACACTACCGTAACAGTAACCATTTTAGAGCTGCCACTATATGTATTAACGCACGTTAATTATATGCGTGGATGGTAATACTCTGTGGGCATCCATCTTGATCAATCTCTTTCAGGCAACTATGTTTTTTTTAGAATGAAACTTTAATCAGGGAAAAGTAAATTGAAAAAGCCAGGAGATTGCTGTTTTGGCAAAATTATGAATCTGTGTAATTAAAGAAGGTTAATAAGCTCTTTCTAGGAAGCGGTCTTTGTTAATTTCCCCAATAATCTCTTAAAAGAATTTTAAGTAAAAAAAAAAAAAATCTGAATGTGAAAAAAAGCTAAATTGCGCATGTTTGACTTTTTATCACCTAGATCTTTCATATGAATGAGTCAATCTGTTACTTAATTACACATTATGCAACTTAGAAAACCATTGAGTTTTCAGTAGGTCAAAGTTGATCCTGCTTCACTAACGCATGTGGTGCTGGACTGACAGTAATGTGCCGTGGAAGCAATTGTATATGGTTGGTTTAACTAGTAATATGGCTCCGTCTGACACTGAGTATAGAAGAAGCAGCCTGCCTACTGCCTGCCCACTGAGGAGGCATGCTCTATGTCATCCTGCCCTTCTCTCCTACTATCACTCTTATAAATCAGGTGAACATACACCTACTTTGTAAGTTGCTCTGGATAAGAGTGTCAGTTAAAATATTTTTAAAAAAGGCAAATTCTGCTTTTTAAATCCTTTTTAAGCCATTTTCAGTTTTTCTTTTTTCAGTTTTCCCCAGTTCATTCACAAACTTAAATTCTACGTATATAATAATGCAAATTTATGGCGATTCCATCCGGGATTTCGCAAAAATTGAATCCAAGGAGCACTTGGCGTGTTCCTTTCCTGGGAGGTAACATGCATGTTTTTTTTCATTGTAAATTTCCATGTCGAATTGAAATGAGGAAATGTACAATGAGGAATTCCTGTTTTTGATTACTTCCTGTGTTCTCGCCTGTGTTTCCTCCTCCATAGCTTCTAATCCCACCATAATGACCAAGGCAATTGTGTAGGTACAGAAGTGACGTGATGCTAGTTATGTAATGCAATTTAGAGAATTAACAGAGAGGGAAATTCGTCAAATTAAACAGTTTTAATGAAGAATGTTAACGTGTGGGAGCAGTGTGTATAATATCAAGGGTCTGATAAAGTCAACTGACTTTGGTGGTCACAGACAAGACAACAGATGGCACAGACAGTTATCTTTTGTAGGTTTTATGTATTTATTTTTTTATTTGTTGATAACTTGCGGGAACGTTGTGATACACAGCACTTCTAAGGAACACAGTAACAGAGCAAGGTTCACATCTACTAATAAAACTCCCACCCGAGCCAAGAAGAGGCAGTTCATATTCTGACAACTCAAGTAGTTAAGTGATATTGGTTTTGGTCCCGATAATCGCGGAACATGGCAAAAGCCTTGTTGTAGTAGAAAATGAATTCCAAACACTGCAGATCAAAACAATATGTGGCCAATGCATCAAAACATTTAGAGAAGTTGCGAGAAATGCACAACTTATTACAGCCCCAATGCCCAACAAAAGAAACTCTTGTTTCTTTCAACCAGCGCACAAATTCCTTGAGACTGTTGGTTTTGACCCCGAGCAAGTCTGCATGCTTCACTTCACAAAAACTCCCCTTGGACTTCATTTCAAGATTTACAAGAGTTGTTCTTCCAAACAAGAAATTCCCCCAAAAAAGTTTGGGCAGGAAGCAAAATGTATTTTTCCATCCCAGCCAACTTTGTTCATTCAAAAAGATCGTCATCAAGCAATGACAAAGCGGGATACTGTTAAAATAATTACTATGATTAAAGTTGGGAACAAAAGTTGAAACCTTACATTTTAATTTCATTTCACTTGATCTGTTTTAATGTTTCTTTTTTGACTAATTAATTCCAAGTATGATTAAAAGTAATGCCATTTTTAATTTTGGCAACATGTATTTTGCACGCGTTAATATAGGTTGATGTTTTTTAAGTCACTGTCCAACAAGCAAGAACTGTAAAAGTAGCCTGCCTATGCAGACACACGTATTTTGTGCTCAGGTACAACTGCCTCCGTGAAAGGCATCCACTACCTTGCTTTCACCACCTCGCCAACTTACTTGGCTGAATGTTTTACAGATTCATGTCAACACTCTATAAAGCAAGATTTTACATTTTGTTCTCTGCTGGTTGTCCTGTTACATAACAGCAGTCAAACGGTGAATACATTTTCTCAGCGGGAAGAATACTTAAGCATCTCAGTTGCTTTCAGGAATCTTATATGCAGTGGCGGATGCTAATACAGGCCACCCCTCCTTAGGCATTGAATTTGATCTTCCCCTCCCTCCCAAAATAAATAATCAAGAATTAGAATAAAAAATTCATCAGTAATAGAAATGAATTATTCAAAATTATTTTGTAATAAAAAAAAGTAAACATGAAACTAAGTTGAGTGCTTTCAGTGATAAAATGTGTTATATTTTAGTTTGTCGTCACTTGTCACCGTTTTCCAATGCAAAATGTCCCGGATCTCTCGGGCGCTTTGTGAAGATCAGTGAGTTGGCGCATGCCCAGATAGTGATCTTGGACTGAATCATTAGCTTAGCTTTAGCCAGCTCCATAGACTCCCTTTAGGGCGCTGGAAGGTAGCGCCCATGATGTTATTCACCAGTTGACCAATAGGTGTCACTTGTCACTCTCTTGCAGTTAGATGTAGCTAGGATATATATCATTGGTTGATAGTAATGTGACAATGAAATTGTGGGGGGGGGGTGATGTCGGTTGAGATAGCCCCACCAAGGAGAACTGGCACCAGCCGCCACTGATTATATGTGACTTTTGGGGCGCAATTCCAGTAAGAATAATTTTGATGGTTCAGAAAGGTTTGTGGTCGTTTTAGCTCTTATCCTCTCCCTCAGTTCACTGCCTGTAGATTAGCTGATGACAACGGTTCCTTCAGTCATGTGAGGCAGTGTTTAGTGTCATTATTATAATTAGTCATTGTATAAGCATGTCTGCTGTTTTCATTTCCCCACAGCTGGGCATTGCCATTGGGTTCCTTGTGCCGCCGATCCTGGTGCCCAATGTGGAGGACAAGGAACAGCTCGCACATCACATTGGCATCATGTTCTACATGACCGCTGGAGTAGCCACCCTCATCTTCATTTTGGTGGTCATTGGTAAGTTATTGCCTGGGGGGGGAGCATTGTCTATGTTTATCCCATAATTTAATGCACAGGCCTTACACGAGAGTATTTTTCCTAATGAAATGTGAATCGTTTGGGTGGGGCTTTATTTACAATATGGCAGTGGTAAACACACACTGGCTGAAGCTGCCATGTACTGCCACCTGTAGATACACTGATACCATAGCTCTGGCCAGTTCTGAGTCCAGCGACACACTTGGCAGGTAACGAGGAAACGGCACAGCTGCTATAAGTGACAGTGATTTGAGGAGATACAAGGAAGTGTATCTACAAGCTCCCTTCCTTCTGAGAGAGAGCTTTCACCACCTCTTTTCAGCCAGCATGACACTTTGTCAGTGGACGTGTAGACAGCCCGGGTGTAGAAACACTGCAAGGCTCTACTAGTTACTGGAGAAATAGAGCCTTAAGAAGTTTCATTACTGCTTGTTGGGAAGGGGTGGGTAGCGGTCTACTAGTGTTTCGATGCTTCAAAGCTTGCAAGCTCGGCATGATACTAACGTATCTAAAGGGAGAAAAACCCTTCCATCTCTGTGGGTTCCTGTTGTAGTCCGTTGTAGTTGCTGAGGGAGGACATCTGCCCTCGTGTCCAATGAGAGGCTTTACTTCTCGCTTTTTGTTAAACCCAGTGAAGATTATGGCACCCAGTGCTCAGATCTCTTGAGTGGGAAAGCGAGAATCTGCCAGGCTTTAGCAAGAAAGCTCTGGAACATTTCACAAGACACTGTGCACCACTTGACTCTTGTTGGATATAAAGAGAGGTTTGATTGGCAAACTGTAGTGGTAGTGCATCACATCTGCTTGCCGCTTGCTCGGGCCTGAAGGCAGGGTGTGGGCAGGCTTTAAACACATTTTTGTCAGTCAGCATTAGATGCCATGTGGTAGCCTTTGCCCTGGAGTAGTGTACTTTGTATAAAGCGCTGCATGAAGCATACAGTGGTGTAAAAGGGTGATATAATGAGATCCAAGAGCGAACCCCATAAATAACACTAGATAAGGGCTCAATAATCTGCTGAAGCAAATAACTGTCTGAAGTCCGTGACTCACCGTTGACACAACTGATGCGTTTTTTGACCCGTGTCAGAGAAGCGTGGTGCGCTGAACCCACCACATGCCGTGTGTCCTCTGGCTGCCTCTCCCCTGGAGCCTGATGGGTGATCATGTGACGCTGATTAGCTGCTGATGCATAATAATAATAATAATAATAATAAACTTTATTTGTATAGCACCTGAAAAATAGACATAAAATCAACATAAGCATAGGCTGAGTATACGCAGGAGGGCCGGGCAAGGCGTTACCACGCCCTCATAGGGCGGTTGGCCCCTCCCTTTCCGGGTGTGTTTATTTTATCTCCTCGGCCCGCAGGATATCGGCCCACTGGACCTCCTCCAGCAACTGAGTCTTTGTCAGCATCCAAGCTGCACATGATGTTTTTCTCAGTGATATCTGATGTTGGTTTGAGGTCAAAGACTCAAATTCCCATCTGTACCGGGATATGTGTTTTTTATTTTTTTTGTGAGATCTGTATTGTATCCTGAGACATGTGACAGTACCCAGCCATACTGCGCACAGCCTGTGATATTTTATTTGAAAATGAAGCTTCTCAGGAACACAGCAGGGGTAGAAATAACAGGCTTCAGTGCGTGTGAAAGGGGGCATTTACTCTGGGGTGTGGCTCTTGACTGGGGGCACAGAGGACACTTTGTGCTCTAGCACATTCAGAACATTTCTGTCTGTCATATTCGGGACTTGTCTCTCACTCAGTTTTAATCTCCTGCTTGTCTCCATTACGTACGTTGTTGTTTCATCATTCATGACACAGGCCCAGTGTCTGCAGGCCCAGTTCAAGTTCATGGACACTGGCGAAAACCTGTAAGTTGGCGTCATGCTACCAGATTGAGTCCAGCTATTTCTGAATCGCATAAAATTGTGGGTGTGGGTGTGTATTCGCTCCCCCAAATATAGGCATTCCAGTCCAAGGATACTGTTTGTGTCGATGTTGGTTTTAAGTCCCTCAGAATAAAGTGAACAGCTAACACTATAAGGAACAATTTTCATGCCTGGGCCTCACGATGACAAAATCCACAGATGACGCATAGTGACTCACTCCCTACATTTTATACAGTCGGTGTAAAACCTAATCCATTGCAGAATGAAAAATGTCGGTTATTAATGATCTAACATTTTTTTTTGCTATGCTGAATAAACAGACACAAATTGGAGAGTGTGGAGGAGACATTGCATTTGTACTAACTAGAGACTGCCGTATGTTATAGGCAGTGCAGTAGCTAGCTACAGTCATTAGCTGCAATGGTTCCACAAGTGTCAGAAAACTTCCAGGGCAAATATATGCACTAGGCAACCAAGTTGTTTTCAGGTGAATGAAGAGTAGATCATATGTCAGCATTTTAACTCATTTGAACTGTGTTTTTGTATAAATATAATCCCTCCCTCCAAGCAGCAGGTCTATATTTACTCACACTTTAAGGACGGGGACAGCTAAATGTATGACCTATTGGCTATTATTAGTGCTTTTGGCTTTCGACACACGATTAAGACGCCGGATTCCTCTTTCAAAAGAAATCCAGATCTTGGACTATGCAGCGCAATCCAGTAGAATTGAATTCAGCAGCAGTTGTTGTGGTTAACATTGTCATTCTCATCCCTATCGCACAAAGAAAAAGACCGTAAGCCGCAGAATGCTTCATCATAACGGCGATTCATCGGAATAGAAGGTCTGCTTCCGTACCCTCCGTGTCGTAATTTGATGTGCGCATGATCATGTCTAAATAGGACTGATGCCAGCAATTCCCCCAAGAAAAAAAAGTCTTTGTGACTGTACTTTTCCGTGCAAGCCCGTGCTTGTTCCTACAGGAGCCTGTACACTTGCACTTGCTTTCTCTACTGTCACTCCTCTTTGAAGCATCTATCCTTTAGACAAACAAGCCTCAGTTTAAACTGTGCTGTTTGATTAGTATGTGACTGCGGCCTCTGGCTTTGTTTCCTGCAAGGCTTTATTTTCAGGTGGTTGGTGTTCTTCACCAGAACTTGCTCTGTTTACATAATGCTTGTGTTTGCTTGTTTGTTTCTGTGTGTGTGTGTGGGCGCATGTCTGCGTGTGCTTGTGTGTGTGTCTGTGTCTGTGTGTGTTCGCATGTGTGTGTGTGTGTGTGTCAGTTTTCCAGGACAATCCGAAAATCCCGCCCACTCAGGCCCAGGTTGTAGCCCGCAACATCCCAGCAGATCAGTACTCCTACAGTGCATCCATCTTGAGACTGCTGCGCAACATACCCTTCATCCTTCTCGTCATCAGCTACGGTACATTCCTGTTACAGCTGCTGTCTCTGAACATGGCTGATCTGATACCATTAGAAATGTAATACCTTTGATCACACAATGAGTTAAAGCACTGAAAACATTGCTTGCGAAATATAATATACAGTG
Organism: Ilyophis sp. 1 JC-2022; assembly: GCA_022702515.1. Lineage (NCBI taxonomy): Eukaryota > Metazoa > Chordata > Actinopteri > Anguilliformes > Synaphobranchidae > Ilyophis > Ilyophis sp. 1 JC-2022. The sequence continues at coordinate 11,853 of JAKUDI010000231.1, read as the reverse complement.
GAACCCCGTTGTAACACGTGCTATTATAACGCGGATTCGGATACAATGCAATCGCAGCACGGCTCCCAAGTTCTAAGCCTCGTAATCGGCGATGATATTAATCTCTGGGATTTAAACACTGATCACACCCGTGTTTATGAATGCGGTCATCACTTAAACTGTCACTGCGTTATAGTGTCACCTTTTCTTTTCTGAAAAGGTAAACCTGTGCAGGTAAGTCGATGTCATATGGCTTCGGTCTTAATCCCTGTCGTGACTGATATTTAATTTCAATGCCAGTGTCAGTCTCCTAGCTACGCCGTCAACCAATTACAGTGAACTAAGAACTGTTAACGATTCAATTCTCTTGAGAATGGAAGCAAAAGCTGGCAGAAAACAAAAAACATTTAGTGGTAAAGACAAACTGCATGCGCTAGATCAGCTAAAACAGGGAAAGCAGCTGGCTCGTGATTTAGGCATAAGTCCACCCTATGTGGTTAGAAAAAAAGAAGAAGAGAAGACTACCTTCTTCGATAGAAAAAAATGGAAATTTACAATGGAAAAAGAAGTGACAGCAGATGACTGACTGGACACAGCGCCATACCAGTCACGTGTGCAAGCAAAGTATTTGTGGCGGTTTTAGCATTGGGCACAGTGATTTTCAATGACCCAGTTATAATGCGGCCTCGCTTTTAACACGATTCCAATTCACGGACCCCAACTATCGCATTATAACGGGGTTCCACTGTAATAAATTCTCTGACATAATAAAATTATGTAATGTAACCTGATCTTATAATTAAACTACATTTCTGTGAAGTGTACATAGACATGACAACAAACATAAGATAACATTTGTAGAAAGCAAGTAGGGGATACTGCGGATCACTGATAATAATAATAAATCATAAGATGCAGATAGTATTCATTGAAGAGGGTGCAGTTCCTGAATATTGGTTTTAACCCTAGTAATAAACCTGATCTCCCCTGGACTGGCTATGTTTTATGATTGTAGTCTTTGTCCATGCTGCCTCATGCCTTATTAAAGTTTCTGAGTGAAGGGGCTGTAGAATGTTTGTACCAGATTTGCAGATGAGACCATTGTTAAGAGTATTACCCAGAAGCCCCAGCATGCCCAGTGGATCTTCATACTCAGTCCCATTGGGACTCTGGCAGGTTTTCACCAAGGGTGTTATCAAAACAGCCACAATATAATCTCCCCCACCTCGTAAAAAACAGTGACCTTTGCAAAACCCCGCGTGTATTTTGGGGGGAGGTGGGAGATGTTGAGTTGGCTGTGCAGCCCTGTTGTAATCTTCCACTGGCCTGTTTAGCTCAGTTGTTGCCAGTTTATAGTCAGCAGGAAAGGGAATAGAGAGTGAACGATACCCTTCCAATGCTCTCTTCCATGGATATTTGGTACTGAAAGGTCAGTGGCATTCTTAAACTGCACTGTCAGTGGTGAGAAGTCATTGCTTTGGCATGATTGCTTTTCTTTAGCCTGGAGTTTCAGGACACGGTCCGCTGCCTGGCCCAGCTGCGGGAGATGCGCGCTTCCGCCCCAGAGGTGTATGGGGAAGGCCAGGCAATCCGCAGCATGTCCCAAACCGAGCGGGCTCTGTTATTCGGGGAGCCGGGGCCGCGGACCGCAGGAGACAAAGGTTACGGCAGAACGTTAGACTAACCAGATCAGCTTTATATTTCTGACATTTAAAGGGGTAACATGGTGGTTGAATGTGACACATGCCAGTTATTTTTAGGTATCATCAAAGTGAATGTGTCCATCAGTGTTGTTATTCAGTCATTTTTAAGTACTATAAAAATCTTTTTTATATGCCCAAATTTCCCATTCTACAAGTTCACTTCGTTTTGTAGGTGTATTAATGACAACTGTCAGTCAGATAGTTACCTCGAGACTGGATTTACCAGGAAGTGTATAGGTGTTTACAAAGTCCTTAATATAAGCAATGTGAGATGTCACACCAGCTTTTAACCTCCAAACATTGTTAAGGTACACGCTACCTACCAGGCCATATCCCCGAATTTGCGCAATTTCGATTGCGTATCCGCTGCAGTCGGCCACGCTATCGATAGCATGCTGGGAAGGATTGATTCAGCTAGCTGACGTTAACTTATCACTTCGGAAACCTTACAGCGCAGTTTAATGCCAGGGAAGGGTATGTTCGATAAAGTAAGGCTAGAGTATGGTCGAATTGAGTGCGCTGTGCATGGTACTGCCATAGCGCAGGAAGGTTAACGTTCGTTACCAAAAGCAGATGCATAGAGTAACGTTATCAGGATGGCTAAGATGTAGTTTGAGCGGGATAACATTAGATCTACCTAGCTATGTGTCAACACACCGACTCTAGACAACTTAGATTTTGTTACGTTAACAAAGGTCAGTTGTCAAATCGTTTTTCATATAACATAGAAAGTGCTTAGCTATCAATAGCTGGCTAACGTTAGTCTAACTCGAATTGTGACCTCCTCTATCAAAATCAGTCGCACTGACCCCCAAACACATTTAGGGCTTTATATACTACTGAGGGAGGAAAATGCAAGCTTTCTAATGATACCAAAATGATCTCTCTAATCCAAATATCAAGCCAAGCGAGTTATGTCGTGTTACATTTGAAATGCCATCAAACCATGTTTTTGAGAAAAACACCTTCAAAGTTCAGCTGCGAAAGTAGCTAGCTGTGTTAACGTTTCTTAATAGAGCTGGCCCATAACCTAACAAACTCCGGTGTTAGCTTGTCATTGTCATGTTACGTTTAAATGCTTCAAAACTATATTTTCACATTAAATTTGACTTTAAGACATGCAGATGATGAAAGCCAAGACATTTTTCTAGTAAAATTTGATTAAACCGAATAACTTTCATGAGCTTGTCCCTGCAAACATCAGCTGATGTTATTGTCTGACTGTTTTTTTTATTTTATTTTATTTATTTTATTTTACGTTGCAAAAGTCCAGATTGCTTAAATGAAAGCAAAGCTTCAAAACTATATTTTCACATAGAATTTTACATTAAGACTTTACATTTACATTATCATGAAAGCCAAGATATTTTAAAAGTAAAATCAGATGAAGCCAAATTCATTTGTCACCTTGAAAGCAGCCGATGTGATTGTGTGACTGGTGGTGGCAGGTGAAAGCTGGCTACACCAAACGACGCTAATTTGTAATTTGTCAAACTATATTTTAAAACTGAATATGACATTAACACACACATATCGTGTGAAACCGAAACCGAATAACTTACATTAGCTTGTCGCTGCAAATTGGTGTCACGTCTTTTTTATTTTGTGGGCGTGGATGGGGGCGTGTTCCATAGACAGTTTTGAGACACCAGGGAGTGTTCATTTCTCGTGTGACGTCACACAAGAAACGACCTGAAAATGGGAGCGCAAAATTAAATCGTCTATTTCTCCAAACCTACAGAAAATACAAATTTGATAGTTCCATGGTGTTCCCGCAATGCCCCTATGTACCAATATCATACAAAACACCAGAAAGTAAGGTAAACCACCATGTAACCCCTTTAAAGTTCTATCTCTCTTCCCCAGAAGCTGATATATTCTAGTGTAATGCATCTCATGACTGTTCACTAATGAATGTGACGGAGGATAAAACCAGACGCAATGGCTGTCCTAAGGCACACATCGTAAATAATTTTTATGAACTGTCTAATTACCAACAGAAACATTTTAGATTAAGGAAGTGGAGAGAACAGAAGGAACACAGAGTTTGGCCATCTGGTTACTTAAGAAAATCCATGGTCACAGCTAGAAGTTTTTCTCTGAAAAGATTTATGTAAAACGAGTTTTCCGTGACCCAACGTGACATTACCAATGGATGCTGTAGCTATTGAATTTGGATGCACGGAGGAGATGCCCTCAGGGTTATGTTCAGCTAAAGGTATTTTGCAACTCTTAAGCTGTCAGTTTTCTATATCTGAGTAATTTACTGTAGGCTCCTCCTGTTTCTTGTGAGAACCCTCATGTAGGAGTTTATGTGAATTGCTCACTTGTTTCAAAAACATAAAAATATGCGCACTGTGATACCAAGATCACACTAGGAGGCAATTTGTTGGATTGAGAAAGCAAAGATCATCTTATTAAGCCTGTGGGTGGACCTGTGATCCATGTATACACGTGGAGATCGAAAAGCCTTTCACAGTGGTGCTTTTGGGCTTTCATACAGCCAGAGGGTCACTAATTTTCTGGTTGATCATTAATTTAAAATAATCTATCTCCATTGCACAAAATCAATGAGCGAGATGCATTTTATATTGAGTGTTTTTGGCTAATGCACTGATGTTCTTACCAACTTCTTAATTAGTCGAATTCATTTTGGTTCATCGGAAATGTTGAAGAAAGAGGCAGGTGTAGCTTGTAGGAGTCGTTCAGTGCATGCTTGAGGATGTTTGCTATTTTGTAAACATACACCTCACCTGTGCTTCTCATCATGCCACTTATTTCCATCTCCCAGAATGAACTGTGGAGCCGTCGACACGGCAACCAGGGGAAAATCGTAGTTCTGGAGGATAAACTTGCGGGCGGAGTCGGCTGAGCCACAAAATCAGTGTCCTCTGCCTCCCTTCAACCTTGCATTCGTCCCAAGGTTGAACTATCTGTCCTTGGTGCCTCTATTGCAAACACTCATTCAAAAATACATAACAAAAACCTCAAAACACTGTGGCAGACGAGATATATGTGCTTTTCACTGCTGACCTACTTTGAGAATTGCTGCCAAATACAGGCACAGGGCCCCATCTGGCTCCTTGTTTCCTGTAGGCCATCATGGCAGACTAGATAAAATATCAGCTGCGTAACCCAAAGCCTTACTCTGCTATGTAAACCAACTGACGCGTCACCTTGTCTCCCAATCAGGACTGAACGTGGGCTGCTTCTATGCCGTCTCCACACTACTCAACCGGATGATCATCGAGCAGTACCCCGTAAGTCCACCCTTCTATCCAGCCAGACCCAAAACAATACGCTCCTCGCCAGCTGCTGGTGGCCTTCTGAATGTCATCTTGAAGGCCACTCATTATGTTTGTCTATAACAGGCTATCCTGTCTGTAAGGGTCTGGTGTCTCGGATTAGGGGTTGTTCTCTTCACAGGGTATGAAATTAACTTTTTCACCCACAGGCCAGAATGGCTTGTGGATTCTAAAAATCACCAGCCATTCTCAACATTTTATCAGCCACATTACCTTTTACGATATAATACAACCTGGTCGGTTACCGGCCAAAGTGGCTAATAGAGTAGGAATCACAGCCACACTCAAAATTTTACCAGCATTTGGCTGGTGGCTGGGGTTAATTTTCACACCCTGTCTCTCCTGTTAGAAAACCTGTTCAGTCCCAATGGGGTTGTCGGGTCTCGCACCAGCACAACGGCCAGATAGAGTGGTTGTGGGTAGGCGGTTTGCAGCTGGGTTTTTGTGTTTGTGCGTCCCCTCTGGATGGACTTTGGAGCTTTGGCTGTGTTACATTGGAAGCACATTTTTGCTATTACCAGCTGTGCTCGTACTCCCTCAGCTAAGGAGCTCCTCAGGCTGTGTGTGTGTGATATGGGTGTGATATGTTTCTGGAGCTGATAAACATTCATATGCACTGGCTGTTTCCTCAAAAACAAGAAAAGAAAAATCTACTCCTATCCGTTCTCCTTGCAAGTCTGGGCAAGTCCCTTTTCTGCATCTTGCCTACTATTAGTGATCCTGTAATGAATAACAAAATGCCACAGTTGGCCTGCCTCTTTAGTTAGATCTTGTCCCATGTCCTGGCCTCGTCGTCTTGGTCTGCCCATACGTCCCTGAAACTAAAGCTCTTTGCTCGTCTCTCCTTTCCAGGGTGAAGAGGTCAATGCCGGCAGGATTGGCCTCACCATCGTCATCGCTGGCATGGTGGGGTCCCTCATCTGCGGCATCTGGTTGGACAAGACCAAAACCTACAAGTAAGACGACTCCAAAACCGGAGCCATTCATAATTCTCTTGGGCTCTCGTTCACAGCACAGTGGGAGGAGTCTTCTGAGGATAATACATAAGGCCACAAGGCTTTACATGACATGAGATTTAATCCTATAAAATCACATCACACCCTATTAAAGACTGAAAACAGTTTTGTCTGTGACACAGTGTTCAGTGTTTAGGGGTTCATGGGCGCCCTTTATGGGAGAGGATTGCCACATAAACAAGGCTGTTTGAAGAGGAAGTGAAAATATAGCAAAAATACAAAAGAAAGTGAATGATACCGATTGTGACAAGGTTTTTCTACATGGCGGCTATACCTCATATTGGCATAGGCTGTTTTTGCAGGTGCGGTTTATACCCCGACCTTCGCTAATGAGTGCTCTGACCACTAATTAGCACTTCACTGTTTACAGTCCAAATGCTTGGGTGGTAATAAGATATTAGATCATTATGGGATAGCAGAAGAAATTCCACTGCAACTCAGCGAGAGTCACAACAACTGCATTGACCTTTAAATTAGCCTGTCCTTTTTTTACAAGTAAATAACACATTCAAATATCCTTTCTTTAGACATGTTTACACCAAAATGCACTATAGTTGTATCATATGGTACTGTAGACTTTATGCAGCAATATTGTGTCCTCAGTAAACTGCTTTTGCACCGAAATAACTGCATAGATGTCGCTACTCATACACATGGCCACCTGCTCAGTCACATGTGACAAGGTACTGGTCATTATGGCTATATTTAAAGTGCTTCCAGAAAACTAACTGGGATACGAAGTACAATGTCAGTAATGTTGACGGCACGTACGGTGAAATACGACGGGCCAAAATTGGAGCTATGGAAAAAATGTTAAGAGGATTGTTACAATCCTTCAGGAGATTACATTCTTACCTTTTTGCAAGTATACAAAACATTGGATGTGGCTTAAGCTACACGTCAGTTGATAATCTGTATGTTCTTTGTATGTTGGAATTATTGGAATGGTATGTAATTTGTAATAAAGCCATGCCGCCTTAAAAGTGGTGCCAATTAAATAGCGTTACTTGTGGCTAGTACTAGTTATTGTGGAGCACAGATTGACAAATCATGGCCTATTTATACAGTAAATGAACACACCACGTCGGGCCCTCTCTATAGCAACACATTCCCCACTAATTGCCAGTTACATATAAAAGGGGAATTTGATACGATGGTTAGACAATGTATTTCTTAACTGTTCTTTAACAGGGAAAGTTCTTTGAGAACGTGTTCTGGTGTATAACAATGGCTTGGCCAAGAAACCAAAGCAGCAGTGTAATACAAACAGACACAGAGAGACAACACAAGAATTAAAGACACAGGGCTGCAAATAGCTAATGATATGACAGAGGAAGAGACGCGGTTAGGCAGACCAATCAAACGTAGCGAGTGCTGGATTCTCAGAAAATGTCCTTGATTAGGCTCAGGAAATCGGAGACGGAGAGACAACTATACAGTTTCAATCTTCTCTGCAGCACATCTCGGCCTCTGGCTACAGATAACAGACCCAGGGATGTGTTTGCTTTTGCAAATTCTAAACTAAATGTAATTGGTGGATCTGAGGTTGTATTTGGGGGAGATGTCTGAATCACATTGGGGGGGGGATCAGCCCAAATAAGGATTTACAGTATAAGTTAAAACGGTCAAGCAGATTTTGCGTCTTATATGTCATGATGGACAGTTAACAGAGGAGCACAGAATGCAGTGATGTATCTTGTTAGGAGCATTGGTCCGAGGGATAAAGAACATCTTTTTAAAGTCTTTCAATGGCTCCCTTATATGCAGCTCTTTATATGATTGATACAGGATCCGTGGGTAGCATTAGGCAGGTGTCTTTGCAAGTCCTGGAATTAGAACAGAATTATTATTATTATTATTATTATTATTATTATTATCTTGGTTTGGACTGTCCCCTGCTTACCTATAAAGCAGCTCCCTTCACAGTGAATTGGAGTAATGTAACTTTGCCAATACAGGGCGGTAAAAATGGGATTTAATTAATGTTTTTTCTGTTAGATTGTGCCGTTTTCTGTTTGGGCGTGTTCCCATAGCGTTCCCACACCTATTGCAGTTCTGCAACTATCATGAACAAACATGTCTAAATAAACATCTTGGAACAGCACAAGGAAAAACTAACTGCGTAAACAGCCTTTTTGTTTTGTCGCGGTGGCACTGCTTCTGGAAATTTTCCACATCAGGTGCATTGCCCATGAAAAATACTTAAAGGGTAACTACACCCACTGTTTCAGCCTGTCTCCACACACGAAACTATTGACTAAACTGACTATTTAGGTGGAATAAGAGAGTTTATGAACAGGACGCAACATTGTTACGGTTTAAAAACGTGGAGCCGAAACTAAAGTAACGTAGTGGGTCTAACCAATCAGGTGCTGGCTGTTTCCGTTGTGGGCGACAACAATTAACCATATGACGTAGATGTACCTCCAAAGAGGTACTCTGACATCACAATTGGGGTGGGGGCAGTGTGGGGTGCAGAAAGGAAATTTCACCCGTTAGGGGCAGCACAAAGACACTTTTCTATCAGTTTCTCTTAATTTATGTTATTATTTCAAAAATTGTTGAAATAATGGAATGGATGAATAAGTTTCATTATAAGGTAGGCATACAAACACGTTTACAGCTAAAAGAAAAAGTGATCTAGGGTACAGTTACTCTTTAAGTTTCATGCCACACTGTGATAGAATGGCCAAATCGCCTTCAATAACAACATAGTTGAGCAAACGTTCTTAACGCATGGGTTGTCTGGGAAATGATTGCAGCAGAATGCTGTTTGTTTAAACATGTGCCAGGGTTATGGCTTCTCCATGGCCAGGAAACTTGTTTTTCTCTTTTGATTTGGGCGGAGACATCTCTCCACCAGGGGGGGCGGGTGTAGCTATTTCAGGGAATACAATCGCTACCACAGTCTTGTGTTCTCAGAACTTCTCACCCCCCCATTTGTCAACCAGCCATGTGTAACCCTTCTCTTGTGTTTGAATTGCATTTCATTTGAAAAGTCATCTCACATTCTAGAGATTGAGTCACAGTAGCAGTAGTGCCATTTTATTTTGCATACGATCCACAAAAAGCAAAGAATTTTTTAAATAATCTATTGGATTTTGTCTTCTGCTTCAATCCCTCTGGAAGCAGACTGACTGGAGACTAATCTTATACAGACCCCACTTGCATTTGTGGCTGCCTGGTTGCCATGCATCTTCTAGGAACTTACAACACTGTTCTTGAGTACTTCGGTTATAAACCCCCGTATGCAGTCACAGACATTTTATGTGCAACCCCTGAACCCCTTTCAGTTAGTCAAAGAAATGTTTCTTAAATTTAGAAAAATTTGAATACGATGCTACAGCCCAGAGCCTTGCATCAATGTCCAGTTTTTCTATTTTCTATGTGAGTACTCTTCCTCTCATATTCAAAATGATTTATTGGTTACTCTTAAGTGCTAGGCTATACAGAAATGCGGCACTTGTCTGTGTTTTGATTGAAACTAATGATGCATTCTGTCTCTCAGGCAGACAACACTGGGCATCTACCTCTTGTCCTTTGTGGGGTTGCTGGTGTACACCTTCACCCTCAGTCTTGGTCACTTGTGGTTGGTCTTCATCACTGCTGGGGCACTTGGGTAAGAGATGAGAACCCCAGTCGTCTCTGTGGTTCATGGTTAAAATCGTATTATATTTGAAGAGTGTTTTACCAAAACTCACTCAGCACACTTTTACCAATTTTGAGAAAATCTAAATTTTTTGTTTATTTTACATTGATGGGTTTTTTTGCATTGAAAAAGGACATTTTTTATACTTAAATCCCTAACAATAATAGTGTAAAAGTAAAACAACTAACCATTTATCAGACAAAATTATAGCCACCTTGAAAAATATGGTTTGTCAAAACTGGACTTGGAAAAACTTGGAGTGAGGTTTAAAAAACACTCTTCATTTGAGGACAACTGCCATTTCTGCTGGCTTCTAATATATTGGTATTACAACCCTTACGGTCACTGCACACATTTGAGAGCGAGATGTGTGCGCAAGGCTTGGCCTGTCCCTGGTCAACAGAAGGCAAGTCTCCAGCCTCCTGCCCCATTCTGACTAATCCAGAGGAGCTTGAGTCTGTACTCATGAATAAACATTGGTTCCTGTACCACAAATGCAGCTAGTGCTTCTGACAGAAGAAGAAAAATAGGACATTTTATGATGTTTTGCTGCTACCCCACAGAACTTTTACACGTTTATGTTTATGTTCTGACTTGAAATTAGTCTGCTTTTGTGCTTTTTGTGGGTCCATAAATCTTCCTGCTTTCCTTCTGGGATATTCCCCGCCTGATTGAATTATAAAGGAAATTAATATGGGATGAAGATTAATTGTAAAAGACATGTCACTGTGTGCTTCTGAATATTTGACAGGTCTTTATTTGCAGGATGCTTAAAATGTTATCAGATTACTTTTAAAATTACACGTTGCTGACACATGGGAATGGAATATATACTGTCTGGCCAAAAACAAAGTCACCGTTGCACCCGTCATGCATAGTGCCCACTGTACAAGCCTCTGGAGGCAGTGTTATGATCTGGGGTTGCTTTAATTAGTCAGGTCTAGGCTCAGCAACGTTATACAGCAATAAAATGAAGAAAGCTGAGTACCTGAATGTACTGAATGACCAGGTTATCCCATCAATGGGCATATTCCATCGGGCTCAAATTGTGAAAGAGTGGTTCAGGGAGCATGAGGAATCATTTTCACACATGAATTGGCCACCAGTCCTGACCTTAACCCCATTGAAAGTCTTTGGGATGTGCTGGAGAAGACTTTACGGAGTGGTTCGACTCTCTCGTCGTCAATACAAGATCTCGGCCAAAAATGAATGCAACTCTGGATGGAAATAAATGTTGTGACGTTGCATAAGATTGTCGAAACAACGCCACGACGAGTGCGCGCCGTAATCAAAGCTAAATGCGGTCCAACGAAATATTAAGAGTGTGCGACTTTTTTTTTTGGCCAGGCACTGTAGTTCAAAATATTCAAAACACGTGGATGCTCCCATGAGTTCAGTTTGTGCTATGTATAATTACTAACTTGGTTAAATCATTAAACTCTTCCCAAAAAAATCTATTTGTCCAATTTAAGCACTGGCTTTTTTAATGCGCCCAAAGTCTGGTCCAAAACCAGACTGTGTCAGTGCCAAATGGCCAACACCCCTCAGATCAACACACAATTGCCTGCAGTGTCACCTGGGAAGAGAGGGCTTTACTGGGCACAGTAATACCACCTCCTCTGGTCCATGGGCCACCTGTCCTTTACTTGCACAAGGTGTGTAAAGCTCAGTGCTGGTGAAAGAAGTGATGGCCTGCTGCCCACCCCACACTAGTCTAAGCCCTCCTCAATTGATGGGCTTCTATTGGGCATTTCAGATTTTGGAAAATTGAAAATGGCATAAAAGGTTGTTTAAAAATAATATGTATGTCCCCCTTGTTCAATGATTGAAATGAGTGGACTTTGCTCTCACGTTTCTCTGTATTCACTGACCCTGAATCCTCTCTTCTGGTGGTTGCTGCAGCTTCTTCATGACGGGATACCTGCCTCTAGGATTTGAGTTTGCCGTGGAGTTGACATACCCCGAGTCGGAGGGCACCTCTTCAGGGCTGCTCAACTGCTCAGCACAGGTAGGCCTCAAAACAGCAGGTGGAGTCTGCTCCACACAACCTGCCATGTGTGCTTGTCTCTTTTGCCCCAACACATCTGAGGTAGCTCCCGTACGGATGACAAGAGGGGGCGGGTTGTTTATACGGCAGTGACGTCAGATAGGGACTCACTGTCGCTTCTGTGTACAGGGTTGTGTGTTAACACTGTGTATGT